>CAAE01014621.1:28631-122213 GCA_000180735.1 Tetraodon nigroviridis | reverse complement strand
GCTTATGGAGCAACAGGCTTATGGACAAGTTTATTAGCTTTCAGATATGGTTGCACATATTTCTACTCAGATGATAACGTGTCCTTCAAAGAAGAAAACCCTCGTGAACCCTTTACTCCCACGCAGATGGATGCTGCTGGTGTGGGTGAGACTGGGTTCTAGCAGCAGCCTCGGACTGGGAAGGAGGCCTCACCGGACCGGGAAGGAGGCCTCGCCAGAAGGGGAAGGAAGCCTCACCGGACAGGGAAGGAGGCCTCACCGGACCGGGAAGGAGGCCTCGCCAGAAGGGGAAGGAAGCCTCACTGGACAGGGAAGGAGGCCTCGCCGGCACTGGGAAGGAGGCCTCACCGGACTGGGAAGGAGGCCTCACCGGAATGGGGAAGGAAGCCTCACTGGACAGGGAAGGAGGCCTCACCGGACTGGGAAGGAGGCCTCGCCGGACTGGGAAGGAGGCCTCACCGGACTGGGAAGGAGGCCTCACCGGACAGGGAAGGAGGCCTCGCCGGACCGGGAAGGAGGCCTCACCAGCTCTGAGGTGTGTGATGAAAGACGCGATCCGGGTTTGACGTGCAGCAGATCGGGTGTGTCCTCAGGAATGCGAGGCGTGACGGAGGCGCTGCCCAACACGCTGCAGTCCCTGCTGTCAGCAACAGTCTGCAACCCGGCTGTTTCTGTGTGTGATCACACCTCTGGAAAATCTGCCCGTCTGCTGGTTTCACCTTACTGGGCAGACTGGGCTGATCCCACACTTCTAACCAGCAAAGCCAGAAAAATGGTCGTCAGTCACAACCAAAACCGGATGAGTCCTAAATGCACAGAAGAGCAGAGGTGTGTGTGTGTGCTTGTGTGTGTGTGTGTGTGTGTGTGTGCGTGTGTGTGTGTGTGTGTGTGTGTGTGTGTGTGTTCTGGGAACAAATTTGTTTACCTCTCTTTTACTTTCTGTTTAAGTTCCAGGTTGCCTTTTCATGAGAAACTACTGTCTTTCCGAAAAATAGAGAGAGAGAAAGAGAGAGAGAGGGAGAGAGAGGGAGAGAGAGGGAGAGAGAGGAGGGGGGAGAGAGGAGGGGGGGAGGGGCGCAACCTTCCCGTCTCCCGCCGCTTCACCTGCCCTGACGCCCTGCAGGTAAAGCGCTCATTGTGCGCCCGTGACGTCACGGCTCAGGTGCGCGGCAGGTGTCGCCCTGGACACGCCCACAAGGCAAACTGTCAGCCGGGGTCGGCAGCCTGTCAGTCGCAGCGGAGGAGCGGCAGCAGGTAAGATCTGCTCCGGGGGGTCCGGGGCCACGTCCGCGGCTGCGTCCTTCAGCCCGGACGCAAAAAACGCAAAAAAGAGAGAAAAAAGAACGTTTTTCATTGGTTGATTACCTGAGATAGACTCGGAACCAGATGTGGGTCAAACAGTCAGCCAGGATCAGGCAGTTCAGGACTTCTTTTCCCGTCACTCTGGTCTGTGCGGGTTGTTGTTGTCGTTGTTGCAAAGCGCGTTCTGGCTGCTGGCTCGGAGTCTTCCTGGGGTGTAATAACAACAGTAATAACGAGGGAGGTAAAGAGCGACCGCATTACCAAAGAACTGATAGTAATAAAGAGATGAAGAGAGTTGTCGGATCAGGAGCGGCTGAGAGCCGGAGCGGGGGGGTGCGCGTGCGGTGCGTGCGTGCGTGCGTGCGTGCGTGCGTGCGTGTGTGTGTGTGTGTGTGTGTGTGTGTGTGTGTGTCGTCAAGGACGCCTGTGTCAGTCTGACAGAAACCTTCATGTCCCAGAAAACACAGAAAGCTGCTGTTTAATCCTCTTTTTCCCACCACGCTGACCCCCTAATCCGGGGTCATGACCTCCACCCCTTTTGACACCTCTGCATACCTTTTGGCAGGTATGCAGAGAGGGTGGGGGGGTGCGGGTGCTGTTTGCTGTGGGTGGGGGTGGGCCCGCTGCACTCTGCACCGTCCTCCGATAAGAGCTGCCCCCGAGCGCGTTCTTTATTCTTATCTTTATTTCGGCCGCGAATTCCACGTGCAACCGCACGGCGGCCGTTAATGAGTGACAGCGCCAGATTCCAGCAGCGCCCGGTTAGCCGCCCGGTTAGCCGCCCGGTTAGCCGCCCGTTCCTGCGGGCCGTTGGGGCTTTTGTGGCCTTTGGAAGCAAAGTTTGGTCCTTTGGGATGATCCAGGATGAACGGAATAAACCGGAATCCACTTGATGGCTGATGAGGGAATCACCTGTACCACCGGCCTTGGAGGCCAGGGGGAGGCGGGAACTGGGGTGATGTCTGCGTTCCATCCCTCAGGTCCTCCATCCCTCCACTGAGGCTTTGCTCCACCTCTCCCTCCCTCCGGGGCTCCCTCCCTGATGGATTTCTATGGCTCCTGCTCAGCTGTAAGCGGGACTATCCCGACCTCTTTCTATCATATCTTCAGGGATGTGTTTTTAATCTGTTATAACAGCTTTATTACAGTTTTTTTTCATGTGGTTCTGCGGGTTGATGTTTAAACTGGTTCCAGTCCACAGGTCACTGTGGCCATGAGCACCCAGGAACCATGCTCCTAGGTTCTGGGATTTCATGTGGCTCTGAAGCGCCCAGTACTAAGAACCTTCCAGTACTGAGAACCTTCCAGTACTAAGAACCTTCCAGTACTAAGAACCTTCCAGTACTGAGAACCTTCCAGGACTGGGAACCTTCCAGGACTGGGAACCTTCCAGGACTGGGAACCTTCTAGTACTGAGAACCTTCCAGTACTAAAAACCTTCCAGGACTGGGAAACTTCCAGGACTGGGAACCTTTCAGTACCAAGAACTTTCCAGTACTGGGAAACGTCCAGTACTGAGAACCTTCCAGTGCTGGGAATCTTCCAGTATTGAGAACTTCCAGTACTAAGAACCTTCCAGTACTAAAACCCTTCCAGTACCGAGAACCTTCCAGTACTGAGAACTATCCAGTACAAAAATCTTCTAGATCCAAGAACCTTTTAGTACTGAGAATCTTCTAGTACCAAGAAACTTCAAGTACCAAGAACTTTCCCGTACTGAGAACCTTCCAGTACTGAGAACCTTCCCTTAGTGAGAACCTCCGGTACCGAAACCCTTTGACGTTCCAGGAATCTGTGGTGTGACTGGAGGAGAGGACCTTTGGGCAGATTGAGGGCTCTGCTCCTCGGCTCTCTTTAACGTCTCCTAATTGCTCGACATTCTTTCTCTTTACTTTACCTCAGTCATCAAACCAGACCGGCGGGTTAACACAACTAGCCCCCCACACTTTAGCATGAGCCTTTTAGCAGTGATGGCAGGGGTCAAAGGTCAACACACCAGCCTTCAGACGTGCTTGCAGGCAGGAAGTGTGCAATGTGGTCACCATATTTTTCGGACTATAAATCACATTTTTGGGGGGATATGTTTTTTTTATGAAATCCAAGACCAAGAGCCGACTTTTTTTTCAGAGGGCAAAGTTATAACAGAAGATAGATTATAGATTATAGAATATAAAACAACAGGCGGAATAGGTGTTAGCTATGTAAATAATATATATAAATAAACCACATCATTGAATCCACTGAATTCTTCATCCTCGGTGAAGAAGAGTTTCTTTTGAGGCGTTTGTGTTCGGTCTTCCTCAGTTGTCTTTAAGGTAATATTGAAATAAAATTTTCCGTGGTACAGGAGTAGCACATACTGGTAGTTTCACAAGCCTAGAGGAGGTAATATTTACTCCTCCGTCATGTCGGTCAGTGTGAATGAACACATTTTAAAATATAAATATCTGAGTAGAAGCCGCAGGATTAGCCAAAGTATGAAAAAAGGGTGCATGTTTCCTGCATGTTTCCTACGTGTAGGTGCTGTTACATACACGAAAATCTTTTTTTTCCACTGATGTTCGCTCTTAGCCCCAGCTCGTTTATCGAAACTGTTCTTTGCGCGCAGACATTGGGGCTGAACAAATCGTCGATTGTGCTCTGGCTCATTTCGTAAGACAAACGACACGACGCGTCTTCTGGAATGAGAAACACCCTCTGGTGGCATCTGGAACCCATCAATCATTAACAACGTGGAATTCCAGTGGGGCAGGATAAAGTTCCCATCAAAGTTCAGAAAGGCCTGTCATGGCGGGTCGACCCGCTCCTGGTTCCCACCCTGATCCGGACGCTGCTGGATCCTCCTGGCCAAAGTTGGAGCTCGCTCTCCATTGGCCGAGCAGCTTCAGGCTGTTCCAGCCATCCAGAGTGGAACGTGTGATGAAGCTAACTGCTAGCCGCCACGCTGAACACATTCTAGTTTTTTGTCTTTTTTTTTTCTTTCTTGCAGACAGATTTCCGATGTGCCAGTGTTGGTGTTTATTACTATTTTGATCACCTGATGTTCCTGCCGTCGGTGGATTTCAGGGCGTTTTATGTTTTTACGTCTGGCGTGGCTCAGCAGCCTGGTGGATTATTAATGCGCTCACCATTATAATACATTACAGTGTTACTGGGTTATGTCACCGCGGCCGTGGGTGTGCACCAGCGCATCGCCTCTCGGCATGAGAATGAGTCGGATTAAAACCTGCACGGAGTCACAAACCAGGGTTTCTGCTCAGGAATGTGCGAAGGTGGCAGGTAGGAGGGCGTGTCGGCCTCATCCACAGACTGGAATGTTGACGTCACACGTTCGTTTGGAGGCTGCTGCCTTTCAGTGACAGGGTTGTGGTCTCTCTCTCTCTCTCTCTCTCTCTCTCTCTCTCTCTCTCTCCCTCTCTCTCCCTCTCTCTCCCTCGGCCCGTAGCTGCTCAGGCCATCGGAGGCCTTGTCCGGAGCCTCAGTGTAGCCTTCAGTGTTTGGACGTAGCGTTTCGGCTGCTTGGCAACATCTACAGAGATAAGTAAAAAAAGAGGATGAATCCACCCAAAATGTCACCATGAAAGAGCATTTTTTTACTTTGTTAAAAAAAAGGGGGTTTTTTAGTTGTTCATTGGTGTTGGTATGAGGAATTCTCATTCTTAGACATGAAATTGGTTTCTGTTTTTAGATTTATTTCAGCTGCAAATTTAACTTAGAAAAAAACCTCCACATCAAATATCCACTTCAAGGACATTATTTTACTGTGCAAAGACAACACAAGCCTGGAATGCCATTTACTCTTTTTCTCAGTCAGTTATTTATTTTTTGGATTATGCAAAATAAAAAAAAAACAAACCAAACAAACTCAAAAGAGGAAAGAAATACCTAAAGCATATTTGCAGATTGGAAAAGAGCTAAAATAAATGCACCACAAACTTTATAGGTTAAGACCTCAGGAAGAGCAGGAAGGGAGGTTCCCAACGGCCCATTTTTTAAACTGCACATGAAGGCAGCACGCAGCTAAGAAAGAGGCATTCACACAGGACGCCTGTGTGTAACCCTCCGTCCCAGGGACGGTTCTAGACTAGACACAACAACAGTTAGCAGTGTTACTCACCTGCTGTCGTGTGTTCAGTGGGTGGATCGTCAAAACAATAGATTCTCATCTAAGTATAAATATACGTCCCCACATGTGTTGTTATCTTTAGTAATAATGTAAAGAGGTCCAGTTAGCTCCACCTGTATTAGCATGGATAATAGTCTATTTTGCAGGAATGTTCCTTTAGTCTGGGTCAGGAGGCAGAGAAGGCTAAAAACCCCCCTAAAGCTCCGTGTGCCCTGCCAACAGATACCCGGCGTCCCTGACGGACGAAGGCCGCTCCCTGCAGTCATTCTGCTCCATTAGCGTAGCCTGGCAGGTAGAAGGCGCTCGCCATGACTGTCTGGTATGCAGGCCGCTGTTCCGTGACTCTGGGTGTGTGCTCGTGAAAGCTAATGGTGCACATCAGCGAGACTGTCAAACCTCCTGCTGCTACCGAACCGGAGTCGCATGCGAGAGGCGCCGCTGTAGGCTGCACCCAGGTCAGCGGGGCGAGCGCAGGAGCCATTATATCTGCAGTGACCATGGCCGGCCTCGTGGACAGACAGACAGGCAGACAGGCAGACAGGCAGGCAGACAGGCAGACAGGCAGGCAGCCAGGCAGACACAGGCCTTCGCTGCCTGGCTGGTTTCCAGCAGCGCTGGCGTTCTGTCCCAGTTTCACCTGCAGACTGGGGACATTATCCAGGAAATAAACGCTTCCTAATGTCCGTCCTCGCGTCCGCACCTCAGCCTAATGCTCACAGCGGAGCTTTGGGGTCGTGCATGTGTTGCGGAGCCCATCTTCCCCATCTTGTCATTTCTGCTTTCCGCTAATGGACGCGTGACAGTTCTAAATATTCATCTTAGCAATTTCGAATCCGCCACCAAGGTGCTCGGTTTTTTTTTGTTTTTTTTTTTAATTGCTGCTTGTTTTTTTTCTCTAAGTTTTAATGAGTGTTGTTTTGCATGGCGCGCTACCTCCAGGCTTCAATTTGGCATCTGGGAGAGTTGGCTTGACTCCAAGACGGTGGTCACCCAGAGCTTATTACTCATTAAGCGTGGTTGGCGGGCTGAGTGGGTGCAGGCGCGCTGGGTGCTGGGTGGGACGGCAGCGCTCGAAGAGTGGATGCTGATGTTGTTGTTGTTGTTGTTGTTGTTGTTGTTGTTGTCAGGGTTCTACAAACCCGAGTCAACAAAGAAAGCGAAAGAAAATCAAGTTTTCATTGTTTTCGCTTTTTCTGTCCATCTGGCTCCTGTTTTTCACACATTCTAGTTGAATTTCGTGACATTTGATGATTATTGTAGATAAGGTGTGTGACATTAGCATGTGGCTTTCACTCTCCCATCTCCTGTGGGATTCAAACTAGCAACCCTCTGGCGACACATTTGCACTACTGTTGATTGATATTATGAATTAGGACATTTCTGGAGGATTAAACACTGAATTTTCTTGTTCTCGTCCAGACACAGAGGCACCAATTCAGAAAATTCCTACAGACCACAAACGTTTCTGCTAGGTTTGCAACCAGGTTGTGTGTGTGTGTGTGTGTGTGTGTGTGTGTGTGTGTGTGTGTGGGCGTGGATGTGTGACCTGTCCAGGCTGGGGGTGCTACTGCAGCACACCTGCCGCTTGTTTAGGAGGAACACACGTAAACAGTTTGTGAGGAAGTCTAGCTCACGGCACGTTTCACTCGTTTCCACGCTCACGCGTCCAGGATCTCCGTCTTATATGTTACATCTATGAAGTTGTCAGCGTGCTCTGGGCGGTGCTGTGACATGTCTGAAGTAACACGCTAATACCTGAACGCAGGGAGGTCATGTCATTAATCAGTAGCGTGCACCTGCACGGAGAACAAAGCCATGTGACAGGACCTCGTATTCCTCGTGTGAAGCGTGTCGGTGCTTCCACGTCTGCTCTGCCAGGTCAGCAGGCCCAAACCGGTAAAATCAGCAGCCGTTTATCCCAGCCGAGGTCTTTACGCTGATAAACGTGTCGATAAAAGAGCATTTAAAGCGGAACGCCGGTGCTAATTTGGTGCCAGAGAACGTGGCAGAAGGAGTGGCGACAGAGACGTAGCAGTCTCCATCAAGCTGAGGTCGTTGGGGGGCGGTCGCGCCTCATTTCCCCTCCAGAACCTCATCTTCCCGCTAACGTCTCCGTGGAAACATCCGCCACGTTGGAAGACAGACATGTGGAAAACAGCTGCTGTTTCGAGTCAGCCCAAAGGTCAAAGGTCAAAGGGCAACATTTGGGCTTGGTTTCTGGTAAAGGTTCGGCTGCGTGAAGCAGGGAGGCCCAGGGTGGCAGGACGCAGGAGTAGCTCCACTGATTCCATCTGAATTCAAATTACTGCATTTATATTGGACCTTTTCCAATAAAATGAATAAATAAAATTTCTGAGAGGCAGAAACCCAGAGCCAGACCCCCCAGGTAAGCACAGCGGCAAAGAAAACTTCCTTTTAACAGGAAGCAACCTGGAGCAGGACCCGGCCGTGCTGCTAAAAGCTGGCTGGGTAAAGGAGGAGAAGAAGAGAGAGGCAGGACAGGTATTCCTGCTCCAGGCTCACGTTGGGACAGACTGTAAAACACACCTCTGAGCACTTTGATTTCTGAGGATTAAACATTTGAGGGGTAATATTTACGCCCTGAGGTCCAACCTCCCACTCCTCAGGCACCCACTCAGAGTCCTGTGTGGGTGTGTGGCCACACCCACTCGCAGCCACCAGAGTACCAGCAGAGCTACTTAGAGGAAAAGTGGGAACGATATCAGGTCATTCCGGACCGGAGAAAAAGATCCAGGTGCAAATCCAGTCAGAAATGTTAGTTTGCTGCAGTGTGTCAGTGTGAGAGAGGCTCTTCCGAGTTGGTGCGGCTGTGTGGGGCCTGCAGGACGCAGGTTCTGCTGTTCCACACGACAAGGTTCACGCGAAGACCTGCGACCCGTCGAGCAAGCGGGCGGGTTGGCTGAGGAGAGAAATGACTCTGGCATTCTGCAGCGGCGCCCGAAGCCAGTTTCCAACCCTTGTGGTGAAAAAACAGCCCCAGTTCGCTGGAAGGGAAGCTGACAGTCATGCAAATGTCTCAGCTCTGCTCCACCCAGCACCTTTTTCACAAACAAGAATTCCAGGACGAACCTGATCCGCCGACAAACGAACGCACTTTTACAGCAGTCAGCTTCCAGCCAGCAGACAGTTAGAAAAGAGGACAAATTCAACAGGAATAAAATCAACGTTTGGTTGTTTGTTCAAGCTGATATTTGTGTCTGGCTTGTTTGGAGAGGAAAAACCAGGTTCCAGCATGGAGGAAAAAGTTCTGGTCAATAAAGCAGCCTGCAGGGCGTCTCCCAGCATTCCCTCCCACTGTAAAGTTCTCTGGTTCAAAGTGCACCCTCACACACACACACACACACACACACACACTGACAGGCTGCTGATCTGACAGGGAATCTTCCCTCACAATGACTAATCACCTGTTATTACCACGACTGTGCAGTTATAAACTCGTGGTGCAGGACTAAGCAAAACAAAGATGTTCCTGTTTTAAAATGATCTCTGGCTGGGAAAGCAGTTGTGTGTGTGTGTTTGTGTGTGTGTGTGTGTGTGGAGACAGTATATGTGACAAAGATGATCAATGAGACAGCCTGATATCGGTTGTTACGACATTTAAAGCAAAAAAACCGACTAAATGAACTCAAATGGTGAGCGGAATGTCCCTGGTTTTGAGGATGAAGATTCTTCCCTGTTGGACCTTCATCGCATCTGCTTCAGCCAGCTGAAGCCAGGAGAAAGTTTGGAGACTTTCTCCAAGCGAAAGCAACATTTTTTGGACTCATTCACTAAATATTTGTGCGTGTGTGTGTGCGCGTTGTGATGACAAGCCCTAACCTTGGTGGAGCTGCAGACACGAAGCCTCCTCATAGCTGCTCAGGTGTGTTAGCCACACCCAGAGCGACACACCCACCGTCTGGAATTTCAACACTGGAAAAGTGAACGACTGATGAGCCTGGTTGGTTCCCGAAGACTCGGTTTGGTTCTTCTCTCAACGTTGTGGACTTTTTCGCCGCGTGGTTTCACTTCTCGATGGTTTCTGTTGAGACCTTTCAAAAGCCTTTGATCCCGGGTTTAAGATAGAGCTGATAATTAATGGTTCCCTACAAAACCAATTCAGGTTGCTTAAACCACATTCCACCATTATGAGACAAACGAGCCTCATCGTTTGTTCACATGGCGACTGAAAGGAAGCGCAAACCCGCGAGCCGTGATGGCGGAGTCGTGCACACAGCAGGAGAACGTCCGCTTCCACCTACAAGATGGCTGGACAGTTTTACCACAAAAACAAAGCTTAAATATTCCGTTTAACCGATTAGCAGATCTCTGATCCATCAGCGCATAAACTGGGAAAGGAAACACACACACCCACACACACACACACACACACACACACACACACACACACAGAGGCAGGAAAGTTGAGTAAAGACTGGGACAGAAACCATGACAACCCAGGTTGGTCAATGACTAACAAACTCTCTCTCTTTCCAACATACCCGCTCTCCCTCTTTCTTTTTCCTCTCTCTCTCTCTCTCTCTCTCTCTCTCTCTCTCTCTCTTTCTCTCTCTCTCTCTCCCCTGGTCACCAGGGCTGTAGTTAGGGTCATCTCCATGCACACAGGCTCAGCCCACCCACTAACACACACAAACCCCCCTGCGGTGACTTGAGTCCAGTCAGGAAATGAGTTTTGTCCTCTCGTCATGAACCCGTTCGTCTCTGCCAGCGCTTCAGTGAGTACCTCGGCCACGTTTGGATCTCGGGGCCGACTGCGGTTGGTTGTGTTCACTGCAGCAGCCTGTTAAACGCGTTTAGCTAACACCGACGGAGCTGGCTGTCCTCGTCGTCTGAGGTCACTGGTCGCCGGCCTGCTGCTCATTATCCTGCTAACTTCACCGGTCACCGGTGGTGTGTGTCTGTGTGTGTGTGTGTGTGTGTGTGTAAAGGACGCCTGAACACACCCTTGAGTGTTAGCCTTGGCTCTGCAGCTGCTGCAGTGAGGCAGATCATTCATGCAGCAAAGTTAGAGACGCAACATTTGAATAACAGTTGTCGCTTTGTGTTTCACTCCCAGAAAGTTTTCAAGGTTTTTCTCGTAAATCAGCGTCAAAGTCGCATCATTTCGTCGTGTCCTGTTATAATGTCGTTCGCCTGACGAAACAGCCGTTAACGACCAATTTGTACCAAGAAATGTGAGATGTAAACCATCCCAATTTAGAGGCTTGAACTGTAACCAGGCGGGAGGCGTAGCATCCCACCTGTCAGAGACGACGGCCGCCGTCGCCGCTTCTCCTCCTCCCTCGCTCTCCTTCCCGACGCGCGCGGAGGTTTGAGAAACGGTGGACGGGTTTTGATAGCGTTTGAACAGACAACAGCGCCCGGCTGCGGGGCAGACCCCAGCCCACTCGCGCTGGGAACACTTCCGCTGCCTCGGAGGGGAGGGAGATAATTGCCAGCTGTCCGTCTGAGGATGAAAAATATAAAATAAAAAAAGGGCTTGGACTCTGTGCTGGGGTTCTAAAACTTCCAGATCCCCGGAGCTGTTAGCGAAATAGGACTTTTGTGTGGAAAATCACAGGTTCCTCCTGGTAAAGCAGGTCCCGCTCAAGGTTTCTTCCTGTTAAAAGGGAGTTTTTCCTTGCTACCGTGCTTATAGGGGGAACATTTTATTGGAAAAGAGACGGTATAAATGGAACTACATTGAACCGAACTGGTCTCAAGTTTGTTTTGCTGCTGGACGTGTTTTTGTCCAGAGTGATTGAACCTGCAGGAGGTTTTTCCCCAGAACAGAATCACCATCAAATCATGCAGGCGACATTTTTGACTGGTGACACCAAGGCTGATTACGTTCTTATTGTAGGTAATGAAATAAAAACGTGCGTGCACGTGCTTTATAGTTTGCACCAGTATGTACAGTCGGTCAGGCAGGGTGGATGACATTCCTCCACCATCATTCCTGTTTTTCTCCATTCCACACGGTGACGAGGACAGTCCAGTCAGGACCGGCTGCCTTTTTTAGGGCCTGCATCTTTACAAGGGGCTTAGGAAATTTTGAAATTGTTTTAAGCTAACCAGGACCTTTCTCATGACACAAACTTTAAAAATGATGTGGCTTGAACGCTGTAAGAAAAACAACAGTTTTCATTTTTTTTTACAGTGTACTTGACATCTGGGGTTGAACTTTTATTAAATTCTATTCTGTGTGTGTGTGTGTGTGTGTGTGTGTGTGTGTGTGTGTGTTAGTCACCAGGGGTCTTTCCTGACTCTCTGAACCAACTCCGGCAGCTGATAGAAGCCAAAGTCTGCATCCTGCAAAGCGGCGTCCCAGAGAAGGTGTGTCCTCTTGAAAAACCTTTGATTCTCCCATGACTCTGAAGTATCGTCTGCCAGCTTCAGCGTGTGAGGGAGCACATGCACAGACAGGTTCAGGAGCATGCACTCACACTGGTGTTCATCCCACACATCACACCAGTAACTTTGATCCCGTCATTCTGACAGAGAAAAGCAGCTTAAGAGGAGCTGAACGGAGAACAGGAGGCGATAAGGATGATTGCAGCACCGATGAGTTCAGCTCCGACTAGATGGGACAGGTCTGCTTGCTCAACAGGGCCTTAACAGCATCCCCGTTAGCATACGTTTTTATTGGCATCAATCATTTGGTTCTTATCTCCTCGTTTATCTGTGGAATCCCTACATCTTGGCTTCTCTTTTCTCGTTTTTTTTTGCCCTCGTTACTTGTTGTTCACGTGTATAATTCAGGGTATTCGTTGCAGTTTTCCCTGGACGGCGCCTGTTGTCATTTCTGTCTGTCCCTTCAGAAATGAATAATTAATGATAAAATTAGCATCGGATCACGTGAGCCGGCGCAAACTCGCGCGTGAAGAACGGAGCCGGCTGGCTGCGGTGAGTCACATGACCAGCGACGGACGGGAAGGCCGAGGCGGGGGCGGGCTGGCGGAGATGCGATGATTCACTCACACTGTTGTCTGTCCGCTCGCAGCTGCTCCCCGAAATTCCGCAGCAAGTTTGTTCGCCTTTGCAAACGGCCCCGGCTCCGTCTCTACCTCCGGCTTCTCCTCTGCTTCTTCTGCCAGCGTTTCAGCCTTTCCTCTCTTTGCAACATGTCGGTACTTGAGGAGTGAGAGGGGAGACAGACGTGGTACACACCGTGTTTCACACACCATCCAAGCCTCCTTACAGTAGAGAAGATAGTCGTTTATTGTTGAATGCGGCAGCAGCAGACGTATGAAATCATGTCTGAGATGCAGGATTTGATGTTATTGTGTTCACAAAAGGAGGATTCTGTTTCCAGGTGTGTGTAATACACACACGCTTCAAAGTTAATCCTGTCTTAAGGATGTGGCGCTGTTTCATCTCCTGTCAACGTTCCACATTTGTGCGCTAAATCTGGCCTTTCCTTGTTGTTCATCCCCGTTCTGCGCCTCCCGTCAGGTGTTTGATGGATGCATTAATTGCGAACGACACCGAGGCTGTCAGTCTGCAGCTGTTAATGGCAAAATAAGCCCCTTTCACACGTGCTCTCCGGAGGATCTCTGGAGGATGGAATCGGGAGGTTCTCCACATCTGTCTGTGCACACTCGCAGCAAACAGCAGGAGGGTCTCTCCATCAGATGCGCTCGCAGATGTCGGAGACGGTCCGAGCGGTTTGAGCGGGAGGTGGAGCGCACGCCTCGTGCTCGTCGTTGTCTGACTATCTTTTGGCGTCTTCACCCCTGGGTGAAGGAGGTTCTCCTGCTGTATTCACACATGCGGCTCTGCCTGAGTCAGGAATGAACAGCAAGTGCAAGAAATGCAGATATTTGAGTTCACGCATGCAGCAGCCTCAGAGAGGAAGATGTCAGCATGTGTGAACGCGGCTGGAACGACATGTGGACCGTTTCAAATGGACAGAAACTGGATGGATGGATGGATGGATGGATGGACAGACTGACAGATAGTAGGTTGGATGGATGGATGGATGGACAGATCAATGCACTGATGGCTAGATGATGGATGACTGGATGCATGAATCGGTGGATGATGGATGGGTCAATGGGTGGACAGATGGATGATGGACAGATAGATGCATTGATTGATAAATGGATGGATGCATGGACAGAATCAACGTATGGATGGATCAATGCATGGATGGATGCATGGACGGGTGGATGCATGGATGGGTGGATGATGGAGAGACAGATGCATTGATTGATGAATGGATGGACACGGACAGATGGATGTACAAATGGATCAATGCATGGATGGAGGCATGGATGGGTGGATGATGGACAGATGGATGGGTGGACGGATGGATGCGTGGATATATAGATGATGGACGGGCGGATCTTCTCTTCCACTGACGTCTGCTCGTCTGTCTGTGCTCAGGACTGCGAGCAGATCTGGGGAGGCCTGGCCAGCTTTGCTGCTCTGACCCGGCAGTTGACCTTTCACCTCCAGCAGCTCCACAGACGGACCGAGCAGGAGCTGCGCAACATCCAGACACGGTGGGTGGCTCCTCCTCCTCCTCCTCCTCCTCCGGGGGCTCAGCGACAACGCTCCGCACAGCTCCTGTCCTGAACGCCGGCCCTTCCTCCCAGCCTCCTCTCTCTCAGCTCTTCCTCCCAGCCTCCTCTCTTTCATCCCTTCCTCCCAGCCTCCTCTCTCTCAGCCCTTCCTCCCAGCCTCCTCTCTTTCATCCCTTCCTCCCAGCCTCCTCTCTCTCGGCTCTTCCTCCCAGCCTCCTCTCTCTCGGCTCTTCCTCCCAGCCTCCTCTCTCTCGGCTCTTCCTCCCAGCCTCCTCTCTCTCGGCTCTTCCTCCCAGCCTCCTCTCTCTCGGCTCTTCCTCCCAGCCTCCTCTCTTTCGGCTCTTCCTCCCAGCCTCCTCTCTCTCGGCTCTTCCTCCCAGCCTCCTCTCTCTCGGCTCTTCCTCCCAGCCTCCTCTCTTTCGGCTCTTCCTCCCAGCCTCCTCTCTCTCGGCTCTTCCTCCCAGCCTCCTCTCTCTCAGCTCTTCCTCCCAGCCTCCTCTCTCTCAGCTCTTCCTCCCAGCCTCCTCCCTTTCATCCCTTCCTCCCAGCCTCCTCTCTCTCGGCTCTTCCTCCCAGCCTCCTCTCTCTCGGCTCTTCCTCCCAGCCTCCTCTCTCTCGGCTCTTCCTCCCAGCCTCCTCTCTCTCAGCTCTTCCTCCCAGCCTCCTCTCTCTTGGCTCTTCCTCCCAGCCTCCTCTCTCTCAGCTCTTCCTCCCAGCCTCCTCTCTCTCATCCCTTCCTCCCAGCCTCCTCTCTCTCAGCTCTTCCTCCCAGCCTCCTCTCTCTCAGCTCTTCCTCCCAGCCTCCTCTCTCTCAGCTCTTCCTGCCTGCCGCGGCCAGGAGGCGCAGGAAGGTCCGAACTGCTCTCCTTAGCGTAGCGTCGGCGCGTGAGTGTTTGAACACGTGAGCAGGAAGCAGCTCAGCGTTGGTTCGTGGGGTTTGTCACAGCGCTGAGACACAAACGTGGGAGTTTCACTGTATCTCATGACAGCAGAAGGTTCTGCTCTGCTGAAGAAAACAACACACTCGCCTGTGTGTGTGTGTGTGTGTGTGTGTGTCTTTGATTTTAAAACAATGCTATATGCACCAGGAATCATTTCTTATTTCTACATTTAGCATAAACAAGATCATGAGGTTTAAACAAACTCAAGTAGGTTTTGTGCAGACTGACTGTAAAATGTGTAAAACTGCATGAATAAATGCAACCTGGGAGGATGAACCCTTCACTCCTCGACAGTTTCTGCAACACACAAGGAAAATGAAGGGACCAAACAGGAAAAGGATCCTTATAAGCTGCTTTTTTCCCTCCAGGACTGTTTTGCTAACAGAACTGGAGCTCAGCGGCTCTGAGTGCAGCTCTGGTTCAAACCCTTGAATGGGTCCTGAAAGGAGACGCCCTGCTGCGCGGTTTCCACGTGCGCTGCGCCACTGTGATCATGTTGAATCTGCAGATTCTGTTCTCGCTTGTGTGCTGCTGACAGTAAACGCTCAGATGGCTGTAGGTGTCCGCCGCCGCGCCTGCGCTCCCTGGCAGAGCTGCTCCTCCACTGGTCCCGCTTCTGTCAGGCGAGACAAGCTAAAACACATCCTGGGCTTCAAGGCGTGCCAGCGGGCCAGTCACCCACCTGCACGCCTGATTGTCCTGATGAGGTTCCAGGAAATCTTCCCGCAGTTGCAGGGAACGCCGCCTTTTCCTGGCACGACTCGCAGCGAAGGCAAAGTTAAAGGCTTCCTCGCTGAATGTCTGCACGTGTCTGAGACGTCGCTTTAAACTTGATGGGAAAATTAGAAGATAATGTCAGAGGAGCGGGAGCGTCAGCATCCACCCCGGCGCGCAGCGTCGCACCAGCAGCCCACTCGGCTCTTCTTTACTTCTCTTTCCCGACTCTTCCGATCTAGCGTTTTTCCTGTTGACGTCAGAACTGAGAACATAGTCCCAACTGTTGCCTCTCTGCTCCGTATGCTAAAGGCGTTCTGACGTGCTTTGGCACCAAACTTTTCCAGCTGTGCATGTGTGTGTGCATGTGTGTGTGTGTGTGTGTGTGTGTGTGTGTGTACCAGAGACTGCAGTCTACAAGCAAAGCGATGGCATTTTTGGGGAACTGAGGATATTTTGGGGTCAAGATTTTATGTTGGGATGTTAGCATTGGGGTCAAGTTTGGGGTCAAAGTTGGGGTTAGGGGCTGAGCAAATGTCTGTAAAAGTCCTCACAAAGATAGATGTACTACTGGTACTACTACACCTACCCATGCTTCCTTCTCTTTGTAGATTAGCAACAACAACGGGATTACGCTATGTTTGCTGCATGTTTGTCTCGCTCCCTCTCTTTCATTCTCTCTTGTCTGTCTCCCTCTTCTTTTCCTCTGACTTTCCTCCGGTCCTGCTGAAGGTTTCTACCTGTTAAGAGGGAGTTTCCCCTGCTCCTGTGCTCACCTGGGGGGTCCCTTTCTGGGTTTCTGCCCGTGTAAAGCACCTAGAGACATTCTCTGAAAAAGGTGCTTAAGAATAAATCAAAATAGAGCTGAAATGAATGTGCGTGCATGTGCGTGCATGTGCGTGCATGTGCGTGCATGTGCCAAAGCAGGATTCAAGGGTTTGGTCCTAAAACTGCAGCCTTGCTAACTATTAATCATCTCCAGTTTCCCTTTTCGTTGCAACCAGCAGCTCTCACTTGCTTGTGTTTGACCGGTTTCTCACTTGTGTGTGATGCGTGTGAATGCATGCATGCATGTGTTTGTTTGTGTGTGCGTGCAGGAGTGTGTGTGTTTTCTCTCCATGTCTAATCTGCTAAAACAACTAAGAAGACAGGGACTCCAGTAGCAAACCGTAGCAGAACTCTTTACCTTCTTCTGCATTTTCATTTTCTTTTCTTTTCCTTTTTAAAAAAGAAAATGGATTTTCCGTTGCGTGGAAGGTGTGTGTAGCACCGACCTCTACGTGCGAGGCTTCAAAGAATGAAAAGGTCCTCTGCTATAAATGCGTGGTGCCTATATATCGCCTGTAGCCTGGGCACCGTGAAGATTACATATGTGACAGGCTGTAAACAGTGTGATGATTGTGGGGGAAAAAAATAACACCCACACGTTTTTCACCTGCAATTATGGAATGAAATGCGTTTGTCGCATACATTCAAGCAATTAAGGAGCCCTATTCACGCTTTCCTGTACATAAGCAGCTAATCAGAATACCCCGACAGCTGGCTCTGGGTGTGTGTGTGTGTGTGTGTGTGTGTACGTGTGTGGGTGAGAGACTGTCAATTGTAAATACGCGAACACACAGATTTTCATCGCTGTCTTCGCACCAGACGACGATGTTCCCGTCAGCTGCCACACTGTGCTGTGTTCTAATGAAGCCATTTGATTGGCTGGGATAACTTTGATTGACAGGGCTTGTTTTCGCAAAGCTTTAAACTCGTGAATTCGTCTTAGGTTCTGCTTGTGTTCTTTAAACTGAGTTTAGTATCTTCCTCAAAATATAAGTTGGCAATGAAAGTTAGCAAAAAATAATTGATTCTTTTTCAGGTTATGTTGTATTAAAGGATTCTAGATAAAAAGAAACACAAAGTCCCACTTTGAGTTCCTAAAGTGTTGTTTTGCTTCCGTACGTACGTTTTACCATGAATAGCCGTGGTGGCAGTGAGGTCAGCAGGCCTCACGCGCAGAATGCTAATATGTTAGCGGAGGCCCTTTGTGCTCTCGCCTCCCTCATTCGTCTTCCGTGCACGTCTGTGTCACTTGTTCGGTGAGTTTATCAAAGACTCCGGTCAGATGTTCTTTTCTTCTTTCCAAAAGCACTTCTCTTCCCTTCAGCACTGCTCCAATGGGAGCAGTGAAGCGGGTTACTGCCCCCTAGCGGACAGACGAGCATTCTCAAGCCATTTATTCTGTTTTCATTCACACAGGAACGCTGCTTTTAATGTTAATAGATTTCTACCTCCAGTTGTACTGTTAGAACTATTGTGTTGCTGGTTTTGCAGAGCTACAGGCAGTTGGTTTTTAAAAAAACCCAACCCAGAGCAATTCTGTTTAGTCGTTCTGTGGCAGATCGCCTTCGTGTGCTCGATTAGCGCTGCCTCTGCTGTTCTGTTTGCTCGGTATTCTAGTCGGGCTGTCTGTTAGCTGCTTGACCTGCAGGAGAGCGCTCCGACAGCTTCAGCTTCCGCTCGGTTACTGTTGTATGCGGGGCTCCGGTCACCTCTGGACCTGAAGTACGGCAGCATACTGACGGTGGAAAGGCCCAGTAGGACGCGGTCGATGTTTGAAAGTTTGCTGCTGCCAGGAGGGCTCAAAGCCGAATTAGCTTTAGCTCTGTGAAAATGTGACTGTGTTTTCTTTCAAGCCAAGCAGTGTTTTTTGAATGTTAAAACAGTTTAACACGAGCCTGGATGCGCGTTAGCATCCGGTTCGCAGACACAGACACAGGAGGAAGGTACAGAGCCGGAGAGCGGCTTTGGACGTCTCAGGGTCAAAGGTTGACAGGAAGCGCAAGGACAGAGTGAGAGAGGTTTTGTGCGTCGCTGTGTTTTCTCAGGCAAATCTGTTGTTACACAGCAAACACAGAACAGGTCTGCTGTGTTCTCTGAGCACAGTCTCCACCAGGTTCCAGAGGAACAGCCTAAAGCGTTCATTAATCCCTAACATTAACATTCCATGAGATTTAATAAATAAGGAAATAGGAATTTTTACCGCATGGCATTCTGGGATTATTTGAAGCTTTTGTGACCAGTAAAAATATACCTTGGTAATTAAAATTAAATTACAGTCTGATTTTTTTTAAGTCAAATTAATTCTCACTAGAGAAAAGTAGTAATATGGATTTATGTTGTGTGCTTATATTACTCCAGATATTATGACTTCTTTTAGTTATCTGTATTATTCCGTTCATATTTTTCTTTTAGTGCTGTAAAATTATACCTAATTTCCATTATGTTTTAGAAATAAACGCTGCTGCTCTTGTTTTGTCCTCCTAGACTTGTGCAAATCGAAGGTCAACGGCAGCTGCTGAAAACTGAGCTTGTTGACCTTCAGGAGAAGAAGAAACAAAGAGAAGAAGAGCTAAAGACAAACAGGAGCCTTCAGGAATCTGCTGTGAGTGATAGTGAACGCACATCCGACAGTTGTTGGCTCGCACGAATGTTTTCTGCTGAAGCTGAGTTTACCGTCGGTGTCTCGGCGAGAGCGTTCCCTGTGGAGAAAAGCAGCATCTTTCATTCTTCCTCTGCAGATTCCGCCGTGCTCCTGTCGTCAGCTTCAGGCGTCCATCGCCGAGCGGTTGCTCCAGTCAGAGAGGCTCGTGTTCCAGCAGGAGGCGCTTAGCACGCTCTCCAACCTGCTGAGCCAGGACCTGCAGAGGTACCGGGAGGAGACGCACAGACTGACCGGTTTCACCCAGAGGATCCTCCGGGCAGCCCACAGGTACCGGCGTGCACCCGGAGGGGCACCTCCGCTACCGCGCCGCATTCAAACGGGTCAAATCTCTCCCTCAGGTCGGAGCTAGAGGAGCCCTGCAGCATGCAAGAGAAGAACGACGCCGAACAAGGCAGCAGCATGGACAACACGGTACAGTCTGGCTTCACCCTCGCAATGACTGGTTTTTGCCAGCCTGGTTCTGCATCCTCACCTGATTTACCTGAACTTTAGCAAACTGGCTTCAACCCTTTCCCAAATCAGTCGCTCCGATCCGAAGAAGAGCGCTGAGTCAAAGGTCATTCCACTTGACACAAAAGACAAGACAGAGCCGTGAGAAACAAACGCCTCTGGTGAACGAGTGCAGGTCTGCGGAGGGATCGCCCGAGTGCGCGCTCGCGTTTTCCCTCCTGCTTCCCACAGAACGACTGAGAATGGATCCCCACTCAGGAAAGATGCGTCTTTATCGGCGGCACATCCGCGCATCATTACAGCCGCAAACAAGGAAGTGATGTGGTGAGGAAGCATATGGCCTGACGCTGGGTGGGGGGTGGGTGGGGTGGGGGGGGGCTGGCGCTGAGAGTCGCAACAACACCAAAGCAGAGCTGCTAAAAAGGGACGTTAATTTTATCTTTTCATTGGCCCAGGAAAAAACCGAAGCTAACTCTGTAGGCTGGATCCTGTGGTCAGAGACACAGAAGAAGACAGGAATAAACAGTCAGTCAAGTTTAGTTGAGACGGTGCCATGTGTGTGTGTGTGTGTGTGTGTTTGCGTGTGTATTTCTCTGGCATTGGTCCAGCTGTTGTCAGTCTTTCTCAGACAGTCAGAGTGGAGACGGAGAAAACATCTGCCTGCTCATCTGGCTCTGTCTGTCACACACACACACGGGAGCGCACACGCAAACACACGCACGCACACACGCACTTTTAGCATCTTTTCCAAAAAGAGAAAAGCTGCTGCTGATAGGTTGACACGGTTGTGACAGCAAACGATGGGGGAAGCAACCTGCTCGGGAGTCTTATTATAAGAGGAAACCTGTCAGGGTGTCATCCCAGTTTACCTGCCGCAGCTCAAACGCGTGCAGCAGACAGGCGGGCTGCCAGCGCGCTGCACACGAGGACGCCAGGATTCCAGCGCTGGCAGAGAACGTGCTGAAAAGAGAAACACTGGCCATTCCTGGTCGTTTTAACACAGCCAGACTGTGGATATGAATGTGGTGTTACCAGCAGCTATTACATAAAGGTGCTGCTAGGGTGATAAAAATGACTCACTGTTGCTGTCGATCAGGAATCAGCTGATCTGACGTCACTTTGGAGCGTTTATATTCTGGAACGAAGCGATGGAAGCGATCGACCGCGCTCTTTCCGTCCCCTCGTCCCTCTGAACGCCGCCTCGCTCCAGCCTGCGGCCTCGCGCTTGTTCAGGCTGCTGATCCAGGCAGCGGCTCTGCGAGGCTCAGTAACCTCTCTGTCAGATTATCTAGGGTTCATCTGTCAGAAAATGAGCAGGATTTCGGATAATCTCAGTTCTTTTTGATTAGATGTAATGGACTTAGACCGAATAAATAGATCCATGTTTTCCTGGATTTGGTGAAAGGTTTCTTTCCCCCTCCAGAAACCCGGTTTACAGGTTCAGATCAGGTCCAGATGAAGCTTCAGATTTTTGTTCGTCGGATCTACATCGTATAAATTAACTTTGCGTCTTAAAATTCCTGCGTCAACAACAACAACACAGCAACACACAGCCGACAGACTGTTGAGGGGCCTGTTTGAGTGTCCGTGTCCAGCTGTCGCCGCATGTAGGTGTTGAATTCATTTCTTCTGCTTCTTTCAATTTTGCCTCAGTCCTGCAGTAGCTGGTCGCGCGTGAGCGTGACCTGTCAAGGCGCGAAAACACTGAAAATACGATTAAAGAACTTTCAAAAATCCCAGAGGATTTATAAATTGTAAAAAAAACCCCAAACAAACATGTAAAGGAGTTCTTGAAAGTCTGAAGTCTCACATAAACAATAACCGGGACGAATCAAAGCCTCGACTCATTTGGAACCATCGCGCCGTCCTCGCATAACTTTACAAACTGATTGAATAACTTATCCTCTTCAAAGAAGTGCAGTAGTTTTAATGCTAACAAACAGAGAAATAATGAAATGTTTGCGAATGTTGGGGCTCTAAAGGCTGAGGCCAGTTTGGTTCCGACAGTTGGTCCGATTCCTGGTTTCTAACTTTAAAGGTTCTGCTGTTTTCCATCTTTGCTGAGTAAACAAGACCATCTCTCCAAGAAATCCTTGCACAATTGGCGTTTTTTTATCGTAATATCCTACGGCGGCCCTAGCGGTTGTTAATCCACATTTACTTTATGAAAAACTTGGATTTTTTTTTTCTCTCTCTATTTTTATGCTTTTAGATACTTGTTACGAAGCATTTAATGACAGAAGAACAAGTTCTTCACAACACAATATGTGTGTTTTTATCTTCTTTTTTTTTTTTAATAAAACCAGCGGTCCTCTGGACGTGCCCTGAGGGACCCCTCTAAGCACTCCAACACATCATTGTGCCATTCGGGCTTGTTTCCCAGGATGCACTGCTGTCACATATCTGGGTCATACTGAGTGTAGCGCTACGCCATATGTCTGTACTGTAGGGTTGCCACAGGGAAAAGATATTGTGTGTGTGGGTGTGTGTGTGTTTGCGTAGGAATTTGGAACCTGATTTTCCTGATTGCAGCTCTGTTTGTCTGTCTTTCCTCATGATTCCTGATGCCTCTTTTCCCTCTGAACATCAAGGAACTCATCGCAAACTTTAAACAATGACATTTGGGAAGGAGCCCCATGTGAGGAGTTGACCTGGATGTGAGGAACTAATCATAGAACAAGGTCAAAGGTACAAAAACAGATTTCAGTGCTCAGGGTTCAAGCTGAACTCGCAAGGCAAAAATAATAAACATTAAAATCATCCACTCAAGGCTAATCCCACCACAGCCTGTAAACATTTTAATACCTTGGTGATTAGCAGCGATCCTAAACCCCAGACACTTACTATCCCTCCCAGTACTCCCAGGCCTCAGAGCTACTCTCCCAGCCCAGGCTGGTTTCATCGTTCTCTGGGGAAGTGGCCAGGCGAGTCCGTGGATTAAGGCCACTCGCTACTTTGCACCCTGGAGTCTCAAAATTTAAACCCCTGGACAATTGCCACTTCATTTCTCTAAATGGCATTGGAATTCTGGTTATGATTGTAATTAAAGTTGGATTTAAACAAGTAGCTTTTTGGCAAAAATGCTCCTATTTCATGTGAATGAGTTTTTGGATTTTGGAGGATCTCTCTCTCTCTCTCTCTCTCTCTCTCTCTCTCTCTCTCTGTGAGTGTGTGTGATGTTGTGTTGCGGGGGTTGGGTGGTGATTTTTCAGATGAGCGGGCAGATGTTGCACTTTCTCAAGAGGGATTTATGTCAGGATAGAAACACACACACACACACACACACACACACACACACAAGCACATCCTTGTACTTCTGTCATTGTGAGGACTTTCATAAACTAAATAAGTTCCCATGACCCCAACCCTGACCCTAACCCAATTCCTACCCCCAACCAGTTTACTAAGTACCAACCAAAATGTCCTCACTTTGCAAGTGGAATGGGTATTTTAGCGTACACACACACACACACACACATACACACACTCGTGTCCTTATCTGTTCTCTTCTCCAGTCAACAGCGTCTCCAGACTATCAGGACAGGAGGCAGATGGAGAATCACTATTAATGTGCTGCTTCAAATTAGAGGAACATTAATGTCTTTAAAGTTCTTCATCTAATTCGATATTTGTTCAGATATCACTGCCGTCTACATTTATTTAAAGACCAAGTCTAAAAACAGGCACTGATATCAACCTTTTTTTTTTTACTCAGTTTGTTGCGCTCGTTAGCTCCTGGTGGCTAATTGTAGCTGAACTGCTGTTAGATCTAAACTTTAGTTAACATGGCTGCTGACAACTGACTGACAGACATGACGTTTCGGACGAATGTTTCTTCTGGTGGAGGTGCATAATTCTGCTAACATGCTGGGAAAATACCGGTGAAACATGAATGAAGTATTGTAGCGTCTGGTCGATGATTTGCTGCATGGCCTGTGATCGACACAGAAATACTCAAGCCTTCCATCATTTCCGCCGCTCTAACCTCTGAAAAAATCCCATTTTTTTCTTTTTCTGGTTAGTATTTTGGGGCTTTGTTAATGTCTTCCCATCTTTCAGCATGCACCTGAGCCCTCTTCCTCCCAGACTCCGCCCATTTCCAATCAAACCAGCAACCAGACATGGAAACCGGAGCAGAAGAAGCCTCCTGCGGGACTTTCTCTGAACCTGCACCGAGGCGGCGGCATCAAGGACCTGATCAGTAAATTCTCTGTTGAGGACAACAGCTCCTACTCTGGATATTTAAGCAATTCCTCCAGAAGAGGACGGCTGCACAGGGCCGCTTCTGTAGATGTTCTGGATTCCCCAGATCAGGAGAAGGGTCCTGCCAGACTTGGCAGCATCATGCAAGTCCAGAGGCCGATATTTAAAGAATTTGACATTCCAGAGCTAAGAGAAGTTGGGATTCCCGCTCCAAGCGCCACCATTCCCACCTCGGAGAAAACCAGGGCGAAGGAGCCCGACCTGGCTGAGAGAAACACCAAGATTACTCAGGTTGAGCAGCACACTGAGCAGACCGAGTCCAAAGCAGCCCCAACCCCCCAAACCACCGACTCTGGTAACGACTCGGTGGCCGACTCAGGCATGGGATCGGTAAGCATAAAGAAAAGACGCGGAGCTAGCAGCGTGACGTCCTTGCATGAAGCAACCTCTGCATGCGGAGAGCTCGCCATCAGGCGCTGCGGCTCTTGTTAAAACAATGCATGCTCTAAGCACTGTTCTCAATCATCACGAACAATCAAAATGGAGGCCAGATTCCACCGGACGCGTCACCTGATCACCACAATCCAACCGCGTGAGCGATTTCTGTCCTCTGCCGTTAATCTGCCTCAGTTCTTCTTCCAATCACGTCAATGATCGCCGGGGCCTCTGTGGCCCTCACGTCATCATCTGATTGTGACGCCGGAGTTGGATTATTAGTTTCACTGTTGTTAACAGGAACCTTATTTAACGGCCTCTTTTGGACCCCCTGCTGAATCATGGAGCAAAGACGTTTTAGAGGAAGTGAGACGGAGCTGTTGAATAACATCAAAACAATAAAGCTGTTTTAATTATCTCTATTTTATTATGTTGATCTTCCACCTTGTTAATAATGTAAAAATTGCTCTTCGGTCTGATTTTAGCTTTGGTGCAGCGCTTTCGTTGCGAAACGCCAAGGGTGGTGCGATATTTTATGCTGGATGTTTTACACGAGTCTTTTCCCTCCTCTGCTCTCCTCCAGGAGTCTGAAATGGATTTGAACAAGCAGCCTGACAGTCTTTCAGAGGAGGAGCCCTCCACGCCCCGCATTGTGTCTGCCAGCCAGAACCCCAAATATCAGCTGTTCCTCAGCAATGACATCAAGACCAACGGGGAGAGTGGGAAGGATGCAGATGGCCCAGGAGGCGGAGAGTCACTCAGGGAGAATGGCCCCAAGCTGGCCCGATGGGAGACCAACCGGGTGGGTCTTAACCATTACCGAGGGTCCCTGGAGTCTCTGGCTTCGCGGGACTTGGATGCAAGTTCTGACAGGGTGTGTAAGGTTAACTGCGGATTCACACACGATTTCGACTCACAGGCGAGCAGTGATCAAACAGTGCCACCTGCTGGACAAAGCAGACGCTTATAGTCAAAACACATCTTTTTAAAACCTCTTTCTTAAATAATTGCAGATGCAGCTAATGTTACATCTACTAAAAAAGCCTTTTCTTTACACATAATTAAAAACAAACGTGGTCATAAACTCACTTTGAACTGAAGTTGCAACACACCTAATTTTAATTCACGTTTTCCTTTTGCCTTCGTTAATGTAGTTTAGGTTTTCAAATTGACTCATTTTCTAACAATGAACCATGGCAATGAGTATATTTAAAATGGAAACAACAACAACAACAACAAAAATTGTTTTTCAGTGACGCGTTCAACGTTTGTCCTCAGTCCCCTGCAGTTGTCCAATAGCGCCATCTCCCGGTCAAACCACAGACATGCGTTTTCTCACGGCCTTCCAGTTGTTGACACTGGCATCGGAGTTTCTCAGCTCCTCTCCAATTTACAGAAACAAAACCAGTTTATCAATGCCAAGATAATATTTATCTACCGCAGATAAGGCTAAGAAACTACAAATCAAAGTGACAAACACACAAATCACATCTAACTTACACACTAATTGTGCTGCTCAACCTCATTCTTCAGAAAATTACATTTTGTGTTTGTTGATCGGAGATGTGTGATGTGTGTTTCCAGGTGGTCTTTGGTGACAGCCTCCCCAGGGTCTTCAACAGCCCTTACAGTGCTAACGCCTCCCTTGACTACAACCCCATCCACAGAATGTCTGAGTACAGGGTTGGTAATCAGCTGGAAACGCTAACTCACTGTTCCGTCTGTACTTGTGTCACTAACCTTCCACCATCATTGCCAGCTCCAGAGTGGGCTGTCATCCGCCAACTCGGAGGTGAACCTGTTCACCCGCAGCACCAGTTCCGGTAACCACTCCTGTGCCCGGCATGGTGGTGCCCCGCACCCGAATTCTCCACTCTACGAATCTATGCTGAGAAGAAGAGCTGAGCTCAACAATCCTGTGAGATCACCGATGCGTCAAACACAAGCCCAACCACACACACACACACACACACGATCTTCTGACCTACCTATGTGTCTTCAGATGCCTCCAGGGGTCAACACTCACTACAGCATGCGCTCTGCTACTCTGGGGGGCCTCAATAAGAAAGACTACATAGAAGAGTTGACCAAGCAGCTGGACGTGTCTCAGAAGGTACAGCAGGAACCTTTTCAGGATGGGGGACATTTAGGCTTAGCGAGACCCCAAAGATGGCATTTACATCATTGGATTCAAATGTGTGTGTGTGTGTGTGTGTGTGTGTGTTTTGTCTACAGCGTAACCAGTTTTTGGAAGCAGAGAGTGTAGAGATGGAGAAAGAGAGGAACCAGATCAGGTAAGATGTTGTTTTGCTGGTTTACCTGATGTTTTCATTCTAATTCTTTCTAATTTTGGTGTAATATTTGTCATTATATGAAGGAGAGACATGTTTTTATCTTTTATTTTTTTACACTTGGATTACACTTTAGTTATATTCAGAGATTCTGATTGTACTTTTATTTTTTTGCCTGAAACCCAAGTTTCAAGACGCTTTAAGGAATTTGTTTTGTTTGTACCAAAAATGATCTCTTTAAATGTGTTTGTGTTAAAAACAACCATCTTTTCTACGATATTCAAATGAACTTTATTTGTAAAGCGTTGTTACTGTCCAGACAGTCCCTGCCTGAATCCCAAACTGTCATCCCTGGCAGGAAAAAGCCCCTTTAACAGGGAGAAACCCTGAGCAGGACCAGGATACCAGCCTGGTCCTGGTCCTGGTTAAAAAGTGCTCACTCTTCTTTTTTTTGCTCCGTTGCCCTGGTGAAGGCTGGAGATGCGCAGCTGCTGGTGAACAACGAGGACCTGCTGCGCACCAACACTCAGCTGACCAGTGAGATGAGGAAGATGAGGGAGCAGATGATCGAGATGGAGAGAGCAAACCAGAGCATGGGGGAGAGATTTCGAGCTATGGAGGTGTGAGCAGATGAATAGATGGATGGGTGAAAAAGAGGTGGATGAATGGAGGGATAAATGATGGTGGATAGGTGGATGATAAATGGAAGGATGTATGGATGAATAGATGGATGATAGGTGGATAATAAATGAATGATGATTGTATAAATAGATGGAAAGATGATGAATAATTGGTGGATAGATGAATGGATGATGGATAAATGGATGAATGGATGATGGTGGATGGTGGATGATGAATGACAGGTGGATGGATAAGTGGATAGATGGATAATAGGTGGATGATGAATGTATGATTCCAGATGATAGGTAGATGATGGATGGGATTAATGGGCAGATGGATGGATGATGGATTAATAAATGATAGGTGGATGGGTGATTGGATTGATGAATGATCGATGGATAATGAATGTACGATAGATGGATGAAAAATGATGAATGTATGGATGGTTGATGAATAAATGATGGACTGATGAATGGGAGAATGATGGATAGATGGACAGATGATAGATGGAGGCATAGAGTGGATGGTGGATGAATGAATGAAGGGCAGATGGATGCTTGGTAAATAAGGAATGGATTATAGGTGGATGATGGACAGATAAATGATGGATGGATGAATGGAGAGATAGAGATAGATAAATGGTGGTCAGTTGAATGAATGGATGATGGATGAAGGATAGGTGGATTATAGGTGGATGGGTGGACGGATGAATGAATGGATGAGTGCTTTATTTTGCAGATTGAGGTAAAAGAGGCGCGGAATGTGATGGTGGAGGCCAACAACCAGGAGTACGCCTTCAATTATCTTCAGCAATCGCTCAACAACAAGCTCCAGGACGCGGAGGTACGCTAACGACCTGCTCAGCGGGCGGGTGAAGCTGCAGTGGGACATCTGTCCAAAAAAGACGTCCCACAAGTTCCTCACATGCAACAACCAATAACACCACATGAATCCAATCAGGAGAAACATTCTTCCAATTTGAGGCTTCATCCAGGAAAAGTGCTGCTCTTGTGTCCATCTGTGAAGAGTGTGTGAGGTGTGTGTTCCCGGTCCTCCTCAGGAAACCTTGGACAAGCAGACACAATACACCCAGACTCTGTCCGAAAAGTTGTGGTTGGTGGAGAGACAGCTGGAGGAGCTGCAGATCGACAAAGACACCAAAGAGAAGAAGAGCTCCGAGCTAAACAGCACCATCCTCAGGCTGGAGACGGAGGTACACCTGATGACCTTCACCCTTTGACCCCAACGCACCTGGCCAAAGAATGGGTGGTGATTTGTGTTGGTGTGTCCCCCAGTTGGCTGAGGCCCTGCAGGCGTCGTCGCAGGCTCAGGCTGAGCTGAACCTGCAGCAGAAGCTTCGTGAGGACAGCGAGCTGAGGCTGGAGGAGATGGAGGAGTCTCTGCTGGAGAAGGAGCAGGAGCTGCAGCAACAGCACACGCTCATCAGCCGGCTGCAGGGGGAGGTACTGGTCCTGGAGGGCCATTATGTCACCCTCTAGTTTTCATTTTTGCTGATTATTGGGCCTAATAAATGCGTATTTACGTCCGGTGGGTCATTTAGAAGGACAGGGAGACACAGTCAGAGTGTGTGTGTGTGTGTGTGTGTTTGCAGGTTTCTGGTAAGCTGATCGATAAGGAGCAGACCCTAGAGGAGGAGATCCAGCTGAGAGAGAGGATTCAGCTGCAGTGCAAGCAGGCAGAGAGGATGGTGGAGGACCTCAAGATGGAGCTGCACACAACCAACCAGGCCAAGGATGAGCTGGCCAAACAGATCAAGACAGCCCAGGTGAGCTTGGAAGTCTGAAGAAATAAGACTTTTCAGGGATTCCAGCAAAGATGGAGCAAAAATGTTAGCTTTATTAAGGATTTTAGCTCAACCAGGGGAAACGAGTCTATTCTGAAATCTTTTTTTGGCTGTATTTTATCCTTAAAGTGAGTTCTTCTAAATGCCAGCTGGAAGGGGAAACCATGTCCAAAGCATGCTAACATACGAGACCTGATAATCAGCAACAAACCATCAGGGTTCAGGGTTAATGAGGAATTATTTATGCTAATCCTGTTTAGCATTCAGTGTGCTAATTCCATAAGCCTAAAATATTCATCCGGTTTCTTTTTCTACGGGAAGATTCGTTATGGCTTCCATACTCTGAATAATAACCTCAAAGTGCCCCACTGACAGACAACAGGACGTCGTCCTGTATGAAAGTATGAAATTAGTCTGAACAGAAGTTCCTTTTTTTTTGGTTTGGCAGGAGAAGATGCTCGACATGGAGAGCGACCTAGAGGAGCTGCACGACAGTGAACAGAGATGGGCCGCCAAACACAAGAGAGCCATCGAGCAGGTTCTGCTCAGGCCGCTCAGCTGTGTCAAGTGGAGCGTCTTTACTGGACGTTACAGCATTTATTTTTTCTTTTTAATGTTAGACGGAGCAGCTGCAGATGAAGCTGATCCAGGAGAAGGATCTGAATGACCATCTGGAGATTGAGAAGGCCACCTTGGAGAGACAAGTACTGCACATGTCATTACATCCTTCAGATGATTCCAGGCTTTGACCTACTTTGACAGAATTATAATTGTTACTGAAAGAGACAATACCTCCCATTAAGAACATAATGTGTCTCTAGGCCAGGGGTGGGCAACAGGCCGGTCAGGTGCTGCTGGAAAATACCCCACAAATAAGGGTCACATGTTACCTTAAAATCCTGCTCGATGGACTATTGACTGAGAAAATATACTGAAGAGCCTGTTAATTGGTCCAACTAGAGATGGATAATAAAGCTCCAAATAATGTTTGGCCCCACCTTCTTGTGAGGACATGTTAGCATGCTAGGTTAAAGGGTTGGTCTGAACCTTTTTCTAACTCATCAAGCTGACAACCCCTCTGAATTTGGCCTTTGGAGAACTTCTGAGGGCCAGAAAATATTTTGATCGTGCCGAATGTGGCCCTCGGGCCTCAGTTTGCCCACCTCTGCTCTAGACAGATGAGGCAGATGTTCTGTAGTGTAAAGGCAACGGTGACCCTGTCTACATATAAAAACAGGGAAGTGAGCTAAGGATCTCTCTGTCTCTCCCTTCCTCCCTCTTTCGCTGTGTCCTCGTGCAGCTCCGCGAGCTGCGTTTGGAGGTGGAGGATCTCCATAACTCCAAAGTCCAGGAGGAGGTCATCTCCCGGTCAGAGAGCAGAGTCAAAGAGCTGGAGAACACGCTGAGGGTGGAGGAGAGGTCCGAATAACATCTCTCAGTATTATATTACCGACTGTGGATCCTAACGTAACCACGGTGATGAGAAAATGTGGCTGATGTGTTGCGTTGCTGTGCAGGAACAAGGCAATTCTGAATAACACCATCACCAAGCTAGAGAGAAGAATCAATGAGATCAACGATCAGATGGAGGAGGAACACAGAATCGCTACTGAGCAGAAGGACCTGGTAATGCACAAACACACAGAAACACACACACACACACACACACACACACACACACACACAAGTGTGCTGGCTCTAAGTGCCACTCTGCGGTCAACCCCCTAGATGACCCAGAGGATCCGATCCCTGAAGCGTCAGCTGAACGAGCAGAGGAGGAGGCCAGCAGGAAAGAGGCGCAGTCCCGCCACACACAGAGGGAACTGGCGGAGGAGAGGGAGACCAACGCCCGGCTGCAGAGGCAGCTGCTGGAACAACATCTGCAGACCAAGTACACACCCAAACACCCTTTTACAGCGCGCTTTTCAGTTACTTCCACCACTACAATCTTAACACCACACGTGTCTTTTAACGAACAGACGAAAAGAGACTCTGACCATCCGTCAGACTCTGGACAACCTGAGGCTGGACCTGAGCGTGGACGACGAGGACGAAGGTCAGACAGAGCAACCGGATGAAACCATAACCAAAGTATGAAGCCCACCCTGAAAACGGCCGCAATGTGTCGACATGGAGCTTCTCTCTCAGACTGTCAGTACTGCTGCCCTCCAGCAGGAGGACAAGGAGGACGAAACGCAACTTTTCTTACCGAGAAAAATAAAAGAAAGCTTTGTGGTTCTAACAAAAACAGGGGTATTTTATGAAACGTTATTATGGAGTTTTGGAGATCAGGGTTTATTCAAGAACGAAAAAGTAGGGTGATATCTTTGATACTACATTTATTTAATGAATTAAAGCCACGCTGGGTTCCAGTTTCTTTGCCGCTGGTTAGCACATTAGTGCCCCCACACGGTGATTCATGGAACTGCAACAGAGACATCCTTGACAACCTGGATAAAACTCTCCTCTAAATTCAGATTTAAGAATATCTGTTTTTTTTTATTAAAGATGACAAATATTGGTATCATTCCACGAAGCTACTCTGACAGTTTTTTTATTATTTAGAAGTGAGATTTTTCCATCTCAAAGCTGTTTATTGCAACACATCTGTCTGCAGTATTTAATTCATGACACATCCGATGCCACCAGATGTAACTGGAGGAGCGACATTCGCGTGTGGTTGTATGTCTCGAATTTGTGCACACAATTGGCAGATTATTTATACTGACGTTTGCGTCCATGTTGTTATGATCTAAAGACCTAATTCTTTGTTCAGTAATGACAGTTTGTATGATTGTAGACTTTTGAGGAGGGTTCTCGGCTCTTTACCTTACTGTACCATTCACAAACTATCTGAGATAATATTTAAGCAAAATGGGGGGAAAGTCTTACTATTACTATAGAAATGTTGATGTGAGAAGAGAAATTGTGAGGAAAAATCCGTATGCGATGAGATTCTTGTGTTAACGGTTTACATCTTTGTTTATACTTCTTTAGGTTCTTGTTTCAGGGCTGGTGTATTTCATAGGACAGATATCTCAGCATTCAGCGATAAATAAACCTGAAGGTCGGTTTAATATGAAAAGTCAGTCCTGATGACACTGTGCAATCCAAAGCAGATTCTTAGGGCTTCCTTCCACTTCCAATCACATTTGGCCAATCCTGTTTACATGTTTTCTATATTTAAATCATTTTTCTGATCATTTGGGAGCATAAGATATATCAGGTGGCGTAATTCTTCTTTTCATTTCGTTGAATTTTGACTTCCCGGTTTCGGCACTCCTGCGAGAAAAAGAAATATGATGTATTTGTGCACTGTGTGTTCTTCTGCTTCTGCTGCTCTCAGGTATTTATTTAGTTGTGTTTAAAACTCTTTTTTTCGGTGAGAAGTTTCTCAATCCAAAATGCGAATAAATGCTTGCTCCCTGAGAATAAAGTGCACGCGTTCTGCTGATGCGACGCGGCCGTCGGAGCTCAGATCAGCTTTTCCCTTGCCCTTCATTACACAAGGCAACAGCTACTATCATTAAATTCCCAAAATGGAGCAAAACCGATTTGAAATATGAGCATCTGGTGTTTCTTCAGGTGTGAAAAACCCAACATGGAAAGAGGTCTCCCAAGAACAAAGAGATGAAAACAAACAGCTTTATTGGCAGCTATGACATCAGAAACAGGAAATGCGTCACAGTTCAGCTCATCTCGTCGTGTCAAACATGCTGATACGCGCAGTGAAAACCGCAGAAATGTGGGGAATCACACACCGTCGACTCTCAGAGGTCCTCAGACTGGCAGGAAGACCCCGCACGGAGCCTCTGGGCCTGCGACTAGTCAAAAACCAAAATATTCAGGGATGCACAGAAGATCAGACCGAAGCAACAGTAACAGGCACAACAAGACTCTTCATTCCGTGTAAACGTTTAAGGTGAATTCCTGATCTACTGAAACAGGCACAAAAAAAGAGAAAAAAAAAGGCAGAATAAACAGAAAGGGCCAGAGAAGATGGCGCTGCGGCCCAGCTGGGAGGGAAAGCAAGAAAACCTGAGAGAAAAACAAATCTGACCAACAAGATGGTTCAATCTGAGATTGTCGTCTTTACATTTAGTTTAGGCAAATCAGCCACCGATTATAAAACGCTGCTGCTTTCTTGGAGCCAATCTCAGCAGTGGCTGGGCCAGAACACTGTAAACGGGGCAGGCAGGCAGGCAGGCACGTGCACACATGCTCGCCCACACACACACACACCTCCTGGGGCAATTTGGCATCTGCAGTCATCCTCTGCAGTGGGGAACCCAATAAAAACCTTCACTTTTATACTCCACATAGAACAAGCTCTTTAATAACTCCTTTAAATAAGCTTGTAACCTCTGAATAAACTTTTTGTTTGTTTGTTTGTCTTGCTTTAAACACACTCAATCAGTGTCAATCTGAGACAACGTTGTAAGGTTGCGTTTGACTTGAAACAATTAGTCTTGTTTTAGTTGTCAAGGGTTTTTCAACTGTAACCCTACAATAATGCAGCTTCATGCCTCTTGATACTTTGTTTTATGGTACATTTATTTTTAACCCGATTTATTAGTCACAGGGTCAGAAGAAGCTACACACTGCATGCTAACATGTTAGCTATGACAATAAATACAGCAGCTGTGCTTAAGTGGTAAATTATACAGAAAACATGAAATGGGTTTAGAAAAAGTTCTTTCAAAAATGTATTCTGAAGGAGTTTAGAAGGTAGATCTACCGAGACAGTAAAACCAAACAGAAGAAAGCTGCAAAGTGACATCTGTGTATAATCAGTAAACGAAAATTGTATGGAAAAAAGTATGGCACAAAGAACAAGATTTGGCAGAAAACGAGCTTGGCTTTATGCACAACTAATGAAAATACAGCTAATTTTCTTAGCAAGGCAGTTTTTTTCTAGGGAAGCAGCAGACTTGTCAAGTAACTTTTTAAAGGGACTAAACAAAAGCTTGTTAGTTGTTAGCTGTTTTTCCTTTCTTCTGACACATTGAATTTTGGTAATAAAGTGGTTAAGCAAAAGCACAAGTGAGAAAATGGTATAAAATGCTCTTTTATATATCGTGCCGAACTCAATCCCATGCACACTGCTAGCTAACTAGCAGGTAGCCAAAATATTTTCTCTTTTTTCTAGTTTATCGCATCAAGATTTTTCACAAAATAAGGCAAATTGGGCAAATCTGGACACTAGGAACTTTACCGAACTGCAAACAACAGTAACAAAACACCGGTTTGCCAGATATCAGTTGGTCCACAGTTAAACCTGCTGTTTTGATCCATACTAGCCAACAGCAATGCTCTCGAGGATGGTAAACAGGAAAAGTTAAATACATTTTTAGATACTAACCGCAATAATGAAATGGATTTTTTCTTTTCAGTTGTTTAAAAAAACAGCAAAGCATGGCAATGAATTGAAGGATGTTTTGAACAGTTGAATTTTTTGGGGAGTAAAACCTGGAAGGCCATGGTGACACTTCATCTCAAACCGAGGCTCTCCCCGACCCTCCCCGTCCGATAATACTTCACACACAAAGAAGTAGATCGAGCTTGAGCAATAAATCTACCCATGTCCAAAATAGACAGTTATATAAAAAGTTCTTTCATTGCACGAGTGTCATGCTGTGTCGCTTATCATCGGGAAATGTGCCGATAGTCACGTCGGGCAACGTGACGGAGTTCTAGGAAATAAGGAGCTCTGCAGCAGCATTGTCACTCAAAATAAACGGACTCATAGACAGGCTAGGTAGAGTGCGTCTTAGATCTGTCTGTGATGGAGCTGTCCTGGTAAAAGACATCTATACTCACAGAATTAGACGGTAGTACCGCCAACATCCGCTAGAGGGAGACGCCTCCTAGCCAAGGATTCGAGCAAGAAGAAGAAAAAAACTTTCAAGACTTTTTTGGACAGAAAGGAGAGAGCATTGGAAGATAGATAAACATGCAGTAAAACTGATGAAAAATGCAAAAACAAGGATAGAACATGGCAAAAAGGGAAAAAAAATCCATAGCCGAGCACTGACTCTTATTCGTTCACCTCTTTATCTAGCATGCACATTTCTTCTCACTGGGCGGGTCGTCTGAAAGTTTCGTCGATCCGTTCCCGTTGGCGGGCTCGGCGGGCGGCTTGTCCACGCATTGCTCCATCCTCTTCATCACCAGGTCGAGCAGCGTGATCACTGCTTTGTCCACCTCTACTCCTGTCGCCGCACTCGTCTCAAAGTAGGGGATTCTGTTGGCAACAAAAAGTGTCTGATCAACGCGAGCCCAGCAACCAGACAGAAAACGCACAACAGAGTCCTGAGAAACCAACAAGTACTGTTTGGTACTTTTGCCTTCAAGAAAAATGCAGATGTATGTGGGGAGGAGACCGATAATTGGCTTATAAATAAAGGTACACCAGAGCAAATGTAGGCTGCCTAGTACAGAGCCCTGTGGCACACTCTTGTGAATATATGCCTCAATTTTCAGCGCGGATGTGTAAAAAATGCTCAGAACTTCTTGGAACTAAGCCGTGCTGACAGATAGCATCACAGCCTGACCTGCAAGAATGAAACCAGGAAATGATCTTTAACTTGTCTAACAGGAAGTAAATTTTTAGCTAATGCCCTGTGTTACTGTATGTAAAGACGCGTTTCACTCTGTGTAATATGAGCTCTGAACTGACAGGAAAAAGAGGAGAAATGAGCAGTATTTATGGTGAAAATGTGGCAGAAACAACGGCTCCCAACAGTTACGGCCCCAACATGAGCTCACTCGTTGTCTTAATCTAATTAGAATAGAATATATGTTTATTTATCCCACAACGGGGAAATTGCACTGTTCCAGCCGCAATACAGTAATAAATATTAGAAAAAATTTATAGGAAAAATGAGAATAGAGATAGAATAGGAAGAATGGAATAGGAATAAGAAAAAACAAATATGACAAAGTCTATGCACACATAATAAAATAGGATAGGAAAAATAAGAAATAGCATATATACATATGTACATAATTCAATTCTAACCAAGCAGACTTGTGAAAAGTCGACTAAATTAATCACAGAATATTTTAAGGAGCCCAAAATGTACTGATATTTCTTTAGGAAAAAAACGAACATGAAGGTAACCGGAAGGCAAAAGTCTGAGAACACAAGTGGGCGGAGCTTCCCCCTTTAGATGTAATACCAAATCCGACCAGAGAGGCGATAGTGCGCTAGGAAACCATCTAGTGACCTTCCCTCAGGGTCCTCTGTTGGACTGAACTGTGTCTGGTTTAGAGGCTAAATAAAACACATCTGAATATTACTCCGGCTGAAAACTCCCTCCTTTTTTTATTTTGCAGTGTGGTGCTGTGGTACCGGACAAACCAACAAACCCGTATTTATCAGCCAGCTCCTTGGCCTGTTTCTCCTGAACCTCCCGCTGGTCAGCCAGGTCCGCCTTGTTTCCCACCAACACGATATCCGGGTTCTCGCAGTAGGCGTTCGCCTGCAGCTGACCTGAGGCGACACGCGTGGAGAAGAAAAGCCCCGTTTCTGCACCGATGAACGCGAGAGTGTGCGCCTCGTCTCTCCTGCAGCGCCCGAAGGAGACGTCTCTAAAGAGGCCAACATACTCATCCAGTTCCTGACGTTGAGGAAGCTCTGCTGGCTGGTCAGGTCGAACATCAGCAGGAAGCCCATGGCGTCCCTGAAGAACGCCGTGGTCAGACTGCGGAACCTGAAACAGAAACGGTACTTTGGCGCGTGGTAATTCTCACTCATCACTTTAAATGCGACACATTTTCACATTTAACTTCAATTTATTCCGCCTTTTGTGGAAGCTTTTCTAAATGCAAATGTTGAGAAAGCTTGTTCTTGGCACAGGTTTCTGCACAGTTCACATCTTTAACTTAACCCTTCAACCAAAAGTCTATAAATTAGCAGTCGTACTTCTAATTGTAGCCTTAGATTTCACCAGCTATTTGAGTCAAGTCACTTATCTGCCTGTGTCGTTTACCACCGAAAGAAGACTCAGGAATTCCGACTCAAGACTCAGGAAAAACAGGAGCAACTGCTCCTGTTTTTCCTGACTCTTCCTCATCAACTATGCAGATTTGTTTCAGTTAGCGTTATTGACACAGAGCCGCGCAGGAAAGAAGCATCTGACGCCAAACATAGCTCACAAGCCCCAGTTATGGTTTGCTCACACATGAGCCGTTGAGTGTCTGTAAACTCGGAAGGTAAATTCCACTCTGAATTTTTTAGCGCTGGTGGTGGAATTCTGGTTACCGCGGCCTGGAGAACCACCACCTGGGCTCACCAATTTACACTGGTAACGTGACCTAAAACGCACGGGCGAAGACCGGAGCAGACAGATGGTTCAGTGTGACTCCAGGACACTAAAGTTAGCAAATATTTAACATGCAAACCATTAGGACTAAGATGAAGATGCTGGATTTAAAAGAAGAAGAAGAAGAAGAAGAAGAAGAAGAAGAAGAAGAAGAAGAAGAAGAAGAAGAAGAAGAAGAAGAAGAAGAAGAAGAAGAAGAAGAAGAAGAAGAAGAAGAAGAAGAAGAAGAAGAAGAAGAAGAAGAAGAAGAAGAAGAAGAAGAAGAAGAAGAAGACTCGGCGTTCAGTTATACAAGGAGAAATGATGCGAAAAAGAATGGCTGTTTAAGTTCTGTCTGACACTGACTCATCCAGCAGTGAGTCATCAGGCCTCTGTGCACAGATCAAGGCCACACACACACACACACACACACACACACACACACACACACACACACACACACACACACACACACACACACACACAACATTACCAAGAAATAAAGTTGAGGCGTCTCTGTAGAACTGGGTGTGTGAATGTGATAAAATATGTCAGAACCCTAATTAAACACCTGAGCCCTCATGATGCTGAAACAGTGACGCTTCCTGGGCGGCTGTGGCTGAGCCGAGACGCTGGAGCTAAAATTCGCTCTTCTTGAAGGAAAAAGGGGGACGGGCGGCTCACCTCTCTTGTCCGGCCGTGTCCCAGAGCTGGAGGTGCACCTTGAACGTTTTCCCTGTGGTGGTTCCATTGGAGGCTGTGTACACCTGAGGAGAACCACAGCTTTTACTGAAGCGAAACACAATTTCAGGAATGACAGCTGAAATCCCAACAACAGAAAGCTTTCGTTTTGAAATTTAGGTCTACGTGCATATAGAATAGAATAGAATAGAATAGAATAGATCTTTATTCGTCCCACAGCGGGGAAATTGCACTGTTCCAGCAGCAGAAACGTTGGAGAGAAAGTACGAAAGTGCAGGAAGATTTGTGACACTATGTACACCAATAAATATTATATACAGGATTTACATATATGTATGTACACGTGAAGTATGTACACGTGGTTTGTTAGTCCTTGTGTAGGACCTAGGAAGCAGCATTGAAGAGTCTGATGGCTGTGGGGAGGAAGGACCTGCGGTAGCGCTCCTTCTTGCACTACAGCTACAATACAGATGATGCTAAGGCTGTGTGACAGCTGTTAACTGATAATTCAGTCACATGACTGCACTGAAGCTGGTGTGACTGTTTCTAACTGTTGAAGGTGTGCGATCCACACACACGGACACACGGACACACACACACACAGCATGAATGGGCGCAGACTCAAACCTGAGTCATGGAGTCAGGTGGGACGGCAGGATTAAATCAGCACTGCAGCAAATCCAGTTAGAAAAGGTGAATGAAAGCAAACGAAATCTTCCGTCTCACACTCAGATGTCTGGACACGTTCATCCCGGGAAGATTTGAACCGATGGCGGCGGTAAAGGGTTTCAAAGACGCGAACGAGATTTGGCAGAAATCAACCCTGGATTATGGGAGGAGGAGCAGGAGGAGGAGGAGGAGCCTCCAGACGAACGCTGCTGCCGTGGGATGGGTTAGCAGCAGAATTAAAAAAGAAAACAAACGTAAGGCTTGATGAAACAGTCCTAATAGGCACTCCAACAACACAGTCAGCACTGCATAAGCCTTAACGAGGCCCTGATACGTCTTTATATCAAGCATCTAAGGAAAATCTACTATAATAACACATCATGAGTGCATTTGCTTTTTTTTTTTAAAAAAAAAAGCTTTTCCTAAGAGATTACCTGGCAATTTAAATCTTATTGCACGTATCGTAAACTGATTTTGCTGTCTTGAACTGTCAAATTGCTTAATTTGTCTTATAAAAGACATATTGTTTAATAAACATTCTATGAAGACATATAAGGGCCCTATTAAGACTTAAGTAGTCTCATAAACACATAAAAGTATTATTAAGCTTCCTTTAAAAGCCTTAATAATGCTTATTACAAGGCCCGTCATATAAAGTGTTATCAAAAAAACCAAAACAACTCCGCTGTCTGAGGAAAATGGTAGTAGAGCGATGGAGGTGGAGTAGATACGTCGTGTTTTTACACTGAATTTGCATCAACACGGCAGGAAGAATGAAGCTTGTTACAGCAATAATACCCATAATTCCCTCTGTTGGCGTCCTTCAACAACTGTCCCTCCGCTCTGTTCCAATGCAGCTCATTTGAATAACTTTGTGTGTGTGAGAGAGAGAGATAGAGAGAGAACGAGAGAGAGAGAGAGAGAGAGAGAGAGAGAGAGAGAGAGAGAGAGAGAAGCAGGACATGATGAACGGGACCCCAGGTTTCGTCTCTTTGTGGGAATTGAAACAGAGACCCGGCAGCCCGACGATTTATGCCTCAATAAGCAGAATCGAGGACCACGGCAGGTCAAGCGACACGGTGACCATGGTAACGGAGCAGGTATTTCAGAAGGTGAAGTAAAGGGAGCAGAACTCACCACCCGCTTTTCCCTGAAGTCGATCCCGACTGTGGTGATGAATTTCGGGTTGAACTTGTTGTCGGTGTAGCGGTACAGGAAGGTGGTCTTGCCCACGCCCGAGTCCCCCAGGGCTAGGAGCTTTATCAGGAAGTCATAATCCCCATCAGTCATAGTGACGCTGTGGTGAACCTGTGGAAACAGAGCCACGCCATCAGCTGGAGGGCTGGCAGGGGCGTCTTCCAAAAAGAAGGCTGTGTGGAGGAGTCAGAGGGTCTGGTTGCCTCACAGTTCAATATGGTAACATCTGGGGGTGGGGGTGGGGTGTCATAAGACTCTGATTCATTTAGCTGAGAAGAAGCGGCGCGCTTTATTAAAGCCACGACAGGGATAAAGAGGGAGCCGATTCAGGAACAATGACCTCGCTGTGCGCCGCCGCAACCGCCTAGAAAACACGCCGGAATGTTGAACCAGCAGGCCTTTGATTCTTCGCCAGCAGAAGAAGAAGATGAAGAGGCAGATGAAATAGCAGTAGCACGTCCTTCAGAATGTGGCCGACCTAGCTGCTGCCCTTTGTCCCGGTTCTGTTCATTGTATTTATGGACAGAATTTCTAGGCGCAGCCAGGGGCCGGAGGGGGTCCGGTTTGGGAACCACAGGATTTCATCGCTGCTTTTTGCGGATGATGTTGTCCTGTTGGCTTCATCGAACCAGGACCTGCAGCGTGCACTGGGGCGGTTTGCAGCCGAGTGTGAAGCGGCCGGAATGAGAATCAGCTGCTCCAAATCCGAGGCCATGGTTCTCGACCGGAAAAAGGTGGATTGCCCTCTCCGGGTGGGTGGGGAGTCCTTGCCTCAGGTGGAGGAGTTCAAGTATCTCGGGGTCTTGTTCACGAGTGGGGGGAGGATGGAGCGCGAGATTGACAGGCGGATCGGTGCGGCGTCGGCAGTGATGCGGTCGCTGTATCGGTCCGTCGTGGTGAAGAGGGAGCTGAGCCGAAAGGCGAAGCTCTCAATTTACCGGTCAATCTACGTTCCTACCCTCACCTATGGTCATGAGCTTTGGGTCATGACCGAAAGGACAAGATCGCGGATACAAGCGGCCGAAATGAGTTTCCTCCGTAGGGTGGCCGGGCGCTCCCTTAGAGACAGGGTGAGGAGCTCGGTCACACGGGAGGGGCTCGGAGTAGAGCCGCTGCTCCTCCACGTCGAGAGGAGCCAGCTGAGGTGGCTCGGGCATCTGGTCCGGATGCCTCCTGGGCGCCTCCCTCGGGAGGTGTTCCGGGCATGCCCCACCGGTAGGAGGCCCCGGGGAAGACCCAGGACACGCTGGAGGGACTATGTCTCTCGGCTGGCCTGGGAACGCCTCGGGATCTGTCCGGAGGAGCTGGAGGAAGTGGCTGGGGTGAGGGAAGTTTGGGAGCCCCTGCTTAGACTGCTCCCCCCGCGACCCGGCCCCGGATAAAGCGGCAGATAATGGATGGATGGATGGATGAAAACTTGTGTTATTGTCCCACAGAATTAGTCTGAACTGTGCTGAACTGTGTCCAAGTCCCTCAGAACCCCGAGACTCGTCTGTGAGCACATTTGGCTTCCAATAACGTCTAGAGTAGAATTTAAGATCCTCCTGGTATCCTAAGAAGCTGTGGCTGCTCTGGCACCGTCATATATCACCAACCTAACTGAACCAAACCCTCTAGGAAGCTATTTTTCTTCAGGTTTACTAGTAATACTACAAATCTCCAAATGTAGACATGGAACCAGGGCCTTGAGTTTTCAAGCTCCTCTGTTGTGGAACCACTTACTAGCATCAGTCCGAGCAACTTCTCCCTCTCTATGTTTGAGAAGACTGAAAACCCTGGTTTTGGTGGCCTATAGCTAGGACCGTTCAGCCTGGTTCTGCAGCGGTTCCATCCTTCCGAGGCCTGGTACTGCTGCCGGATCCTGAACCCGCCCCCCTCTGTATATTGTCCCTTGTCTCTCTCACCGTCTCCCGATCTCCTCCCCCATCTTTCTTTCTCTCCACCTCTCCTCTGTTTCCCCATCTCCTCTTCCCTCCTCTCCCTCCCAGGCGGTTGCAGCAGATGGCCGTCTGTACCGAGCCTGGTTCTGCTTGAGGTTCCTGCCAGTTAAAGGAAAGTTTTTCCTTGCCACTGGCTTACTCAGTCTGGAGCTTTGCCCTGGAAGCTGTTTCTCTTAGAACATGTTAGAATTTGGCACATTAAAGAAAATCGAATCCACTATAAAGTGCGTCCCCCTTTTCTTGCAGTTCTCGGTGACATTTTACAACATTAGCCGCTGTTTGGTTATTAAAAACACACCCAAGGGAAGGGTCTCCGGAACATCCTTTATCGAAACTGAGACAACAAACGGCATCTTAACAATGTCTGAATAAATCCCGAATAAAGAATTATTCTACCACATTTTACGATGCGATCTGGAGACTTTTATGATCAAATGCGTCATCGTCACCAGAACGTTTTCCCGCGGTGCGGAATCTTTCTGAGTCAGGCTGCGCGCAGCAGCCGTGCCGTCATGTGCGCGCTCCCAGCACACGCTTGGGTCACACAGCAGACTCCTGCTCACATCTGTGAAGGGCAATGATGCGTTTAGGTAACAGCGAAACCCCCAAACTAAAGAATCTTCTTTATTCCAAGAACCAGCCAGCGAGCACACTTTAAAGGAGACAACTTGTAGAGCACTAAACTGTAAAGCACAACTTGCCCGTAGTCCCTGATCTCTGACTTTTAAACTCAATTTTAATAAAGGAGCCTAAGTGTACACGCGGCAAACCTGACAACATTACTAATCAAGTTTGCTGCTGCCCATATTTGCGTTTTGCCCTGTAGTTTTTATTAAATAAATTAAATAACCTATGTACAGGACCGGTGTATATATCTTATTTCTTATTCCATTTTATTATGTGTATATAGAGTTTGTCATATATTTATTTTCCTATTCCTCCATCTCTCTTCTAATTCTATACTTATTTTCTCCTGTAAATATTTTTCTAATATTATTTTATTGCTGCTGCTGGAACAGTGGATTTCCCCGTTGTGGGATAAATCAAAATATTCTATTCTATTCTAATTGTGATAATATGAAAAACGGTTAAAGACATGACTTAGAAACAGCTTAAAACGTGGACAAACACAAACGGATCATTTTATTGTTAACATTCACATGCCTGTAACGTAGTCTAGAGTCCAAAGGGAGAAAAAACTCAGTCAGCTGCCATCAAAACCCTCAACTACAAACGACGACTGACGCAAATCCACCGAACACATCTTTAATTCTTTAAATCAGTGAAATTTAGATGATCTTAAAACATGTAAATCCAAGAGTATTAGGAATTCCTGTCTTTGTGTCGCCTCACAAGTTACCAGGATTTCTGAAAATAAGAGGAAAAGCAGGACTGGAGAGGAAGCTCTGGCTGCTGATGAAACGGAATTCACCTGTTGGGAGCAGCGAGGAAGTGACTGCAGGCCTCCCTCTGCTGTGTGATTTATTATTCAACAGCTACAAGAAAAATCTGTCCCCTCAGGTTGAAAACACAAGCTGCAGCCTGGGCGAAAAAGTGCGTCTGCATCTGCAGGTTGCTAGGATATCAGGCCAAACGGTGGAGTGGATGCATGCGACGGATGGCGCACGTCTCAATTCCAACAAGCATCGTTTTAAACCCGGATGTAATTAGATTCTCTCTGCTTTGCTGCAGCCGGCACAGATGTGGGTTTTAATAAACCTGTGTTGGTTTGGCTGTCCGCTCATCCAGTTGGAGGAAATGTCAGTGGACATCTGTCACAGAGCGTTACCTTTAACTGCGCTGCCCCCTGAATCGCTGTAAGCAGATTAAACATCTCCTCTCTCTGCCGTGTCTTCTGCAGACCCTGCAGATGGCCTTTTGTCATGGGTGCATCTGTTCTGAAGGGTCAGCGATCAATAACGGCAAACATGGACAGAAATCCACTCTTCAATCAAATTATTCCACGCGCCCTCCGGGTCTGCCTCTGCGCTGAAGCGTTGGCCGCGTCAGTGGAGAGCGCCTCGACACGCAGCCTCACCGCCGTGGCTGCTGTGTTAATCTGCACATAGGTGCTGTGGCACGAGCCAGGTGGCGCTCAAACCGCTTCCCTTTGGTTTCAAATGCTCTAGTGGCTCCTGGAACCAGATAAGGTGATCTCTCGCTGGTAACACCAACTGCCGCGTTGCCTCTTTATTTATTTATCCAGGGGGGAGTCCCACCAGGGCTTCTCTGCGCCTCGCACAGCGAGGGGGGGGAACCGGCATCTTTGCAGACAACTGACACAGCTGGATGTGAAAGGTCAGAACGGAGCTACCGTAGGAGCGCGGTGAGGCAGAAGGACAGCCACGACCAGATCCTGAAACTTGGGGTAAACGCGTTCACGCTGGTAGGGTGGGGGCTCTGGTGAGCTGCTTGGTGCCATCGTGCCCCGAATATATTTAAAGGTCCCTCCTAGGACAGTCGTCCATGTTACAATATTTGTCGATCCAGATTATTTTTCTTATTCGTGATTCCCACCGATCCACTTTATCCACAAAGTTGGATAATATGCTATGGGTAGGATTAAAAAGAGTCATTAAATTGCTCTTATTCATTAAGTTGAACAGAAAAGCACAAAATATTGATTATTAAAGCTCATTATGTTAGAGTAGTATACAAAAAAGAAATATAATTGTCAATTGCAATTATTTTTCCTAATCGTTACAGCCCTAGTCCCTACGGATGAATTCAGCATTCTAGGCAGCTACGGCCATCCGTCACAATCCTGTTCAGACCCTGGTCATCAAACAGCTTTCTGGACTTGTCTCTGCAGGAATACAGCCGGTAGGAAGAGCGGCTGCACAGACTGTTTGCAGGACTGCGGAAACAACCTGACATTCATATGGTGACCAATATGTTGTGCTGCTCTCGGATGATTCAGCTCGCTAACACACCGTCTGATAAACTTCGCACAGGATTAAAATATTGGCGCTAAAGCAACATTTGCAAGGGAAGCTCATCTGCCTTCCGACTTTATCCTGCTGCTTTTACTGTTGCACACTATTAAACGCATCATCAAGTTCCTCCTTCGTGGCACAAGGAAACTGCGTTGCATTTGAAGCACTCTCAAGCGCCAGAGCCACAGTCCACTTAAACCACCCCCACACACACACACACACACACACACACACACACACACACACACAGAGGGAACAGTCAGAAAAGAAGCTAGGCTGAAACTACCAGACAGGCCAGACACCAGCCAGCGTCCAGCTGAACGCTTCAACCTCATGACTTAGATTCCATTACCGCTTTAACAAAGTCACATTTGAAAGCTGCGAGATTCCTTAATGAGGAAAGTGACCAAGTGAAGTCCAGTGACCTGGACGGATGTTCCTCACATCTTCTGGTTTCGGCGTCGGAAGCCGACTTTACCAAACGTCATAAGACTGTCCTGTTTATTGTGGGATGGTTTTTACCTAGCGACTCCGCTCCCGTCTACACAGCACGTCTGTTTCACTGCCTGTTGATATGAAAGACATGTGATGAATCAGCTGACTGTTGCCCGAGGTTTGAACAACCTCCAGATCTTTATGGAAGGCCGCCCCAGCTGCTTCCAAGACGCACTTTGTATTTAAGATGCATAAATCTGGCTCCGTCTCCCTTCCCGACTCCCATGGAAACAGTCTGAGCTGCACCGACTTTCATTAGTTCTTTATCACTTTTATACTATTTAGCCCAACTAAATTAAAGGGGAATCTATTTCAGTTTCACCAAAGCTGATTAAAATCATAGCTGCGCATGTAGAGTCCAGATGAAATAGGGATCATGTGATAGAGAGCGGTTGAAAACATGCCTATGAGGACATTATTTTTAATTTTGTTTTTCACATTGTCACCACCTATTTTTATACATGCTTGTTCTGCCTTCATCAGTTGTGTGTGTGTGTGTGGATTAGGATTACATCAACCTTGTGAAGCATCGAGCTTTTGCTGACTTTTATACCTCATGACCAACATCTCAGGCCTGCACAGACCTGGGAAAGACAAAAACCTGACGACACTTTGCCACACAATGCCTTTTTTGCAGGCAGACACACTTGTCTCTGTCCTACATTATGAATAGACAAAGGCTGGTTTTAAACTTGGAATATGTCACATGCGTGCCTTTTCAAAAACAACACAGCGGAGGCCTGGTGGACCAGGAGCTGATGCCTTAATCAAACATGTCAGATATCGATCCAACACCGTCTGTAGAAATGATAAAGTAAATGGTGACAGTACAGACGTGTCGACCAACCAACACACTAGTTTAACCCACAAAATATCTGACATAATAAAATATCTGTGGCATATTTTGCATGCATGTGCTCTCTGTTATGGATTAGATAAAATGTCTCCACGACGAGCACGAGGAAGAACAGCACACACTACGAGTTACATCTATCGAGCTCAGTCGCTAATTAGCGCCTGTAAAACAGTGGTGGTCAAACTGAGGCCCGGGGGCCACGCGTGGCCCGATGAAGCCAAATTAGGAGGGTTGGCGGCCTACGTTGTCAAAGCCAACGGAGCCAAGCTGTCAAGACAGTGACAGGTTTTTTTTCCTACCGACACATCCAATGCAAGAAAAAAAATGACGAGACGACAGCGACTTATGTTTCCTTACTGGTTGTTGTGGAATCAAAAGGAATTCAGAGCCAGGTTAAATTAAAAAAATATTCCAGAGAAATTATTATTTCCAGGAATTAACAACAACTTTCCATTCTGTTTCAAAAGGAAATTAAAAAAGAGCTGACAAGGTCTTCCAATCGCATCGTTATTTTTGTTTTTATTTCAGCCTCCTTACACGCTAAGATTAAACAGTGCTTTCTGTGTGGCTTCTTTTTTAAATTCAGGATTTTGTCAAGGCATCCTAAGGCCACACTTTCAGAAGGAAACAGCATTGTGCATTTTATGTAAGGGCAAACAAAATGAGCAGTGTGTTTTAACTAAAATACCAATGTAAGCTAGAAAATCTACTTAAAACCACCTAAACTTGTGGTCAAATGAAGATTTTTCAGTTAAATATAAATACCATTTACAAATAGACAAAAAGGCTAAATTTAGAAAAAAGCTAATATACCACACACACACACACACACACACACACACACACCACACACACACGCACAAAACCCAATTTATAAATGTCTTGATTAAAAATGCATAAACTTTGCTGCTACTTTGGCAAATCTATGTATTATTTAAATGCATTTAGCAACAGAAATATGTAAAAAATTAAAACAGTTAAAAAAAAAAAAAAAAAAAAAAAAGGATTGACAGAAACAGCAGAGGAGCCACGGGGCTCTTTACGGGCACCAGCATCAGCACAATCACGAGACTGAGCATGAGAGCGAGTTTCTGAGCAGATCGTGCAGCTGCACCACCTCAGACTCACACTGACAGGCTGCTCCAAAAGGGTGTGAGCGCTGTCTGCGGCGCAGACAGAGCAACAATCACTCCCCTCAAACTTTCCTCTTGCCGTCTGCTGTCGGCTGCTGTGTGAACTCGGAGCGTCGGCTCTGGAGAGGAAGTAAACGAGGTCCTTACCTCAGCGGCTCCTCAGCTGGTTGAGCGCGTGAGATCCTGAAGAAGACACGAGCCGTCCGGAGCAGCTGACCAGCAGCCCCACATCTACGCCCACCCGCTGACCAGCTGCCTGCCTGCCTGCCCGCCTGCCTGCCTGCCTGACTGGCTGTGTGTGCGTGTGTGCGTGTGTGTGTGTGAGCGGGTGGCCGGAATGACAAACTAGCATTCAGCCAGAGGCAGGAACAGCAGGATACCAGGCCACTCCCCTCCACAACCAGCTGACTTGCTGCCTGGTTGCAGGGATGGTTGGATGACTGTGAATGCTTCTTGCTGCCTGCTTTTTTTTTTTTTTTCTACTCGATGACTCTGTAAAATGCCTAAGGAACAATTGAAAAGTGTGCAATCGAATTAAACGGCAGACTCATTTCCAAAACACTCAAGCAAAACAGTTAAACAGTAAAGTAAAACCCCTCCGGCTAATGAGCCGACTGTGCACCCTGCCTGCTCAGGCTGACAAACACCTCATCTCTCTTTGTGTGTAACGAGAGGGGGTGTAAGATATAGTTAACGTTGAACACACATAGGCCGGAGCGCACACACACACACACACACACACACACTTTACTCTCTGAATATGACCTGAGGTGTCCCTCTCTGCTCACTCTGTGATAAGGCTATGTGATCTTGTATTGTGGTGTGTGTGTGAGACTGCAGTATAACAGGAAGTGGGTAAGCATTGATGAACAACAGATAAAATAAATTCCCGTTTCATGTACTGTGACGTGGGCGGAGCTACTGACTTCCAGTGCTCTTCATTAGGCGCCTGTGCCCTCACTGTCAATAATCTGCAAAAGGTTTCAAGTCTGAAAAGGGTAATGGATGCAAAGAGCTGCCGCGCTCCTTTTAGATTTCTTCTCTTCAGGTGTTCAGTTGGGTCAAAGCTCTTATGTGGCTGTTTGCTTCTTCATATAAAGTGGGATTATTCTTCAGCTTCTTCTATTTCTATTTAAACCAGGCAGTAAAAAGAAGGCTGAGAAGGAAAAAAACAAGTGAATTCTCGACCTGTCGAGACAGCACTGCATCCACTGAGGAGCTGCAGGAAAAGCTTCCGCACCTTCACTTGCATCCTCTCCTCCTCCAGCACAATTACTGATGATTGGTTATTTCCCAAATCCGTGCATGAATATGAACAGAATGATGCTTTTTTGGCAACTGCAACCAACACTCTGCACGAAACGATCACGAAGCGTGGCCCGTTACACGCAGAGTTCCAACTTTGAAAAACTGACCTGGATAAATGAGAACGTACACGGACATCATGAATAAAACCAGCAGTGTCGGCGACGTTCCAACCCTCTCGGTCGGCTTCGTTTCAACTTTAAGGCCCGCTGGCCAAGTCACATGGTCGTCACAACCTTCACATACTCCGAGATAAACCAACTGGTTATGGAACAAACAAAGTAAAATTGCGATCACGGCAGTGCAACTTGTAATTTGCTTGCCTCCCACGCAGGGAATAATTGGATCTGTGCCTTCTCAGAAGCCTCCCCGTCTTGTGCGTATTTGATGATGAGGTGAGAGAAAAGAAGAAAATGTCTCCGAGCTGCTATAAACTCGGAGATGAAGGTGAATATGCCTCTGCCTCCTCGCAGCTCGCGTCGGCCCGCTTACGTGTTGCGCAGCCAGTGCTGGTGACATTTAGACGATGTTGAAAGCCACGAAAGCAACAGTCACCGTGACAGAAACACAGAATGTCACCAACCCTGCAAGAAGACGCTAATTCTGTATCAAAGAAATCGTTCTCATATGAAATTCATGAGCAAAGACCTGCTGCCACCATCCACAGGCTTATACTAAATTTAATCCGTCTTAATGCCCTTATATATCATTTATATTCACCATGGTAATAAAAATCCAGCCTCCATCTGAGCTGCCTACACTTTACCCTTTCAAAATATATCGTATTTTCTGGACTACAAATCAGACCTTTTTTCATAGTTTGGCTGACCTGCGGCCTATTCTCAGGTGCAAATCTATCCATCCATCCATTATCCCACCTGCTTTCTACCCTGTGGTGTCTATTTAATAAAATGTTTAAATTTACATATTGACTGACATGACCAAGGAGTAAATATTACCTACAACACTCTGGGCTTGTGACAGCTGCCGGTGTGTGCTACTCCTGTACCACTGAAAAGCAATTTAAACATTAACTTAACGATGACTGAGAAAAACTGAACACAAATGCCTCCGAAAAGAAAATCCTCTTCACCGATGAGGAATTTAATGGATTCGTTGATGTGGAATGAGATCGCTACTTTGGTAAACTTGCTAACCAGTACCAGTTTGAAGTTGCAAGCTTGTTATGTTAATTTTACCTCCCATGTACTGTATGTTATTATGTTGTTATGTAGCTGAATGATTGTTAATGCGTTATGTTATAATAGCTGACATCTTTCCAGCCTGGAGCGAGTTATAGTCCAGAAAATACGGTACTTTTTTTATTCTTTTCTCTTGACGTATTGCTGACAGATAAAGTGAAAGTGCTTTTAAGGCCTTACTCATCCGCCTGGTCACAGGTGATTATGGACCTTCGTGAACAGGAATAAAAGGGAAATGTGCCTGAAAACAAAATTATTTCAACTTTTTCGGGCGACGGTGTTCAGAAAGAAACGTGGTTCTGCCAGGAGAGTCTAGCAGTGATTGGATTAACATGACATTCCTTCGTGTTGAGGATTCATCAGTCAGCTCCATGTGATTTGTTTTATAGGAGAATGCTGCAAACAGACCAACACTGGGGAGAGGAAAGTGATCTACTGACATGACACATTATCATCACATCAAGAAAAATGAGACAGGAAGGAGCGGTTTGAGACAGACTCGGAGTCGTGACATCAGCAGAAAAGGCTGCAGACATCACCGATGCTTCAACAGTCGTTTGCTAAACCCGAAAAGGGCAAAGGAACCCAAACACATCTGCTCAGAAATGAGCAGAGAGAAGCAAGAACAGTCCTCATCTTGCCATGGTTCTTATCAAAAACATCACCAATATTTGCAACGAGCGTTACAAATGACAGAAGCTTACTGGTAGTTTTAGACAAGAACTTCAGCTTTGCTTTCCCAGGTGTACATGCAGGTCTAAGTAGCCAAGCTATATACTTTGGATGGAAACATACAGGTTTCGGGGTTGTAAATAACTGACTGACTGGACGGATAAAACCAGAAACCTCTGCGGAAGCGAGGCCTCGGAGGAGTTTTTGTTGTTGTTGTCGTTGTTTTGGCCTGGTCCACCCTTAAGTTACACTTTAGTTCATTTTTACAGTCCATGATGATATTTAAATATGAACATTTTGGTTATTACCTTCAGAAACTGGATGGCGGCTGTTGAGAAGGGAAGGTAGCGAGGCCATTTTACGTCAGAGCAGCGAATCTTCTTCCTAACTCCGTGGAGGTAGTGTGGTGGGGATGAGGTGGGTGGCTGTCACAGACAAGCCCTCCCACCCTCTGCATCCGACACTGGGAGGGCCTGAAGCAGCTCCTTGGCTGGAAGATTCATGCATCCCCAGTGGAAACAGGAGCACTTCTGCGGCTCTTTCATCCCCACCACAGTCAGACTGGCCAACGCGTGCCTATAATCTGCCACCTCACGGACACTCAAATGTACATACGGGGTATTGTTCACAACATATTTTTCTTTCCTTATTGTGATTATTTTTATCTCTGTGGCGGCTGTAACGCTTATATTGTCCCCACTGTGGGATCAGTGAACACTTATCCTGATCATACTCTTATCACCAGCTTTTTTCATGCGCTGGCATCCTAAAGAGGGATCAAAATGAGAGCTACGCCTTTCAAACCAGCACTCTAGCTCAGCTGGAGCGCATTCGTAGATCTATACACGTGCGAAAACGCGCATGATGTGTGGAAAGCACACGCCTACATGTGCTACCTCACATGAGTCCATCATGGATGGATGCACATTTGAACACAACAGCTTCTGTCCACAAGCCGGCTGTTTGTCGCTAGATGCACTCGTCCCGCAGCTGCTCGATGACCTGGCTGTGCTGAGGAGTCAGTTAGAGAGAGAGGCACTGTAGATGGAAATGCCGCTTTGCTTTTACATTACATTCACTGACAGGGTCGAACCAACATCCCGTCAATGCTACAACTATTTCAACAAAAAAAAGCATATGGTTAAAACCAGAGAAACGGAAAGAACCGACCATAACAACACAGTAAAAAATGCACGAGTCTCCAGCCTCAAACTGTTAGCCTGTGTGTGTGTGTGTTGTAGTGTTTAGCTGTCAGACATAAAAGATACACTATAGAATGTGACAAAACCCCTGAATGCAGAATACACTTTCAGATTTTTACAGATTGTTTTGTTTTGTTTTCACAATTTGTTGTTTATTTACCAGAGGGTGGGCTTGTTTCTCACAGTTTACTGTAAGAGGGGCAGAACATCACCGTCTGTCACCGTCTCCGCCTTGAAAACGCTCAAAGAAGAGAGAAAAGAAAAGCAGCAGGAGTGGGGGATGAAAAACTGAACAAATCATGAGACAAATAAAAAGAGAGACCATATAGAAAAAAAAACTACTGCATTCATGTAAAGTTGGGCAATTATTTAGCCTGAAGGGCCACATTAGCTTTTAGATCCTGATGAACAGGCTGGTCAGGTGGTGCAGAAAACTTGTGCTTGATGGACTACTGAGATAGGGGATATTTTGAAGAGCCTGTAAAATTGGACCAAGTAGATATGGATGATAAAGCTCCCAACGATGTTTGACTCCACCTTCTTGAGAGGACATATTAGCATGCTGGGCGAAGGAGGGGGGGGGGGGTCTGAAGCTTTTTCCAACCAATAGGGCTGACAACCCCCTTAATTGGGCTTTTGGAGAAATTATTGTGAAGGCTCTGCGGGCCGGAATAAATAGTCCGTCGGGCCACGTGTGGCCCGTGGGCCTCAGTTTGCCCACCTCTGCACTAATGCAGCATATGCAATAAGTCACCAATGTGTGTGTGATGTGCTGTGAGAAAAGAAACACATTCAAAAGATACACATTCCTAATTAATGCTAAGATGGCCATTTAAAGTTCAGAGAATCTTAACTGGTTCAGAATTTTTTTTTTTCTATAACCAAATTAGTGAATTAAGAATACATTTTTAAACAAGATAAAGGTGATTATATCTAAGGTCATTTTAACATTAAAGATTTTAAAGTGAATAAAACACAGTTTTAATAATACTCCTTTAAACATGCGCAAGTAAGCTACGAAGAAAAGCTGCTGGTGACTTTAACTGCTGCTAAAGAGCTATAAGGTTATCGCACAATTCCATTTATAGATTTTTTATATCTTTCCCAAACAAAATGACAAAAAGATTTTTTTTCATTTCAATTTTTTTGTGAAACATATTTACACAACAGGGTTATAAATAATTCCAGATGAATAATGATATCATCAGAAGAAGAGCCGCTTAAAATTTTTAGCCCATAGGAAAAAAAAATGAGCTTGAGCTTTTAATAAAGCAGCGATCAAAACAAAACTTGAGAGGATTCAAAGAAAAAAGGATCACTGACCCAAATCTTAGCCAGCTTCCAGAAGACTAGAGTCTCTGGGGAGTTCTGCACAGCCTCGTTACAACAACAAAAAGCCCAAAAGGACTAAAACGCAGCACGCAGACGTTGATCTTCAGCGAGCCAGAAGAAGGCAAGAGGGAAGGCTCGGCTGCAGCGTCGTGACCAGTAACTCTTCACACTTGAAAAACAACTCCACACTGCTCCTCCTCCTCATTTTCACTCCTTGCTTCACCTTCTCCCTCCTCTTGGTCCTTTTGCCTCCGTCACCAGGCAACTAGGCTTTCCTCCCTCACTCCAATTCTCCCCCTTCTTTTTACTCTCCCCATTCCAGCACACTAAACCTGTTCATTTAATACCTATTATAGACACTGTTTAACATCTCTCTAATCAAATCTACGGCTCACTTGACTCTAGTTTGCATCTAGATAATGACATCGGATATTCGTAAGACTCTTTTAATGACTTCGGCTGTAACAAAACCACAAACTGATGAGGAAACTAAGTTGATTTCTATTGTTATGTCATCTAAAACTTGGAACAGGAGTTGGTAACGCAAGATAAGCGGCCATATCTAAGAGCCCTGACGTGCTGTCGACTGACTGACTCAAAGCGGTGGAGACAGGGCCTGGCCACTGGTCGTTCCATCCGTTTCCTCCACCCACCACCCCCACAGTGAATAGTGCAACGCCTCGGACTTCCTGTCCTGTAATCAGGAGGTTGGACACTGCAGGGTGGCACCACATCAGCATACGCACGATTTAGTAAGTGAATTAAGAGAGTAAAGAGAAAGAGTTATTACATTCAGGTAGGTGTGAATGATGGCAGTAATTACACCCTGTGAAGCCACTGATTTTGCTGGTAGCGGCCGCTAACCCAGCCCATCTCGGCTCCAGCCGAGGCTGAGGGGCAGTAATGGAGAACAACGTGTGGAGACCGCAGATGCACCCACCGCGGGTCCTGTCAGACTGGCGGTGCGGTGGAGCCGAGAGTCAGTGTCACAGTCAGCCCCGTTTCCATGGCAGAGGAGCAAAATATACTTAATCCTCTTCTTCTATTTGCATTGTAAACTAGAAATCAGTACTTATTGATTTTACTTCAACTCCAGGCAAACATCCAAGTTAAGACTTCAGTTGCTTCTACATACACATTCATACCGTGACTGAATTCTAGGCACATTCTATACACATCTTTAATTAATGATGTGTATGTTGTGGCCTAATATTATGAGTAAAAACAGTTTAAGGTGATTAATAGAGTCCTCGAGCTCCTCTTGTCTGAAGTCGTGTTTACAGACTAAATATGGAAAAAACCAGCGGTAAATCCTACTGATGGCTCCGTCAGCAGCCTCTGCGCTACACAAACATTCATTAAAGCAACACGGCATGGTGATTGGAAGTTAGGAGGGAAAGAGAGGACTTCATTCTGGAATTTATGAGACACGGCGGTTTCTTTATTGATCCACCAGGTCAAGGTTTCTGCTCTTGAATGCGAGCTCGTTGACACATTCTACTCTCGACAAACTTTCCCTTCCATTCTCTTCCAGTTTGGGTTAGAGTGGCAATCTCATCATGGAAGCCCAGAACGACATACGTTTTTTTTAACCCGTCTTTATTCCAGCGAGATATTTCAAATTTAGGGTTACAGTAGGAAGGAGGGGGGGGGCGTCCTTTTGGTCTCTTTCTGTTGGAGCTTCTCAGCCACTCCGCTGGTTATCTGGCTGTGAGTAACACACTCCAGTTCGAGTCATTAGCCTTAATGTGTCACTGCATCTCCATCCTCACGCCTTCAGACCAAGAAAGAACGAGAGAACAACACAGGCAGGCGGGCCGCTGCTCACAACTGGGACCGCGAGTCGTCGTACGAAGGGACAACAGTTCCATCCAACACAGGCTGTTATATTACATTAGTCATCGGACCATATTCAGCATCATTTCTTTGCTTTATTTGCATATATTATGGATAAGATTTCTCTTTCTGGCTGACTTGGTATCATGTGATCAGGAAACTGGCAAACAGATCCCCTCATAGCTCCACAGGTGAGCCATTTTCAGAAGGATGTTACTGTAACTCCGCAGACTAAAGTGAAAGGAGGGAGGACAAATGGGCCACACAGGCTCTGGGTCTCACACTGTTAGTAACAGCTCTGCTGTCACAGCCTACGTACCAAAATATATAAAAAGGGAAATAGTAATCTTAACAAAAAGATGAAACCAGACTTTGGTCAGAAAGAAGTGGAAAAATGCAGTTATTTATTCACCTTAGGGAGACCGAATCCCGCTGCTTCACGGTCAATGCACAGCAGGAGGAGGAGGAAGGGAGGAAGGGCAGACAGGCGGGCAGACAGGCCAAAAGTCAGACAGACGGGCAGACAGACACAAGAAGGCGAGGCCACGGCGCTTTGGGAGACGAGCCAAGAGTTAAAAGGTCAGAGAAGCAGCAAAGCAAACACCCAAACCTGTGCAGGATTTGATTTTTCTCATCACCATGGAAACTGCTGATACACCTCATGATGAAAAAAAAAAAAAACAAAAATTGAAAAGTTGTAAAAGGTCGACGGCTTTCAGGTAGTTTGCCGGCGACTCCAGAGCCTAGCTTTCCGTGGGGCAGCCAGCAGCTGCACCACCTCACAGCTGATGAGCATCTTAAAAACGCTTCGTTAATATTAAACAATTTGCAAAAAGAGCCCAGGTGCTTTAAGTCAGTCATTTTTCAGCAAACAGCCCCTTGTCTGCTCAAAATGCTGCTAAAATACCCATTTAGTGATCTTTAGCAGGTTCAGACATCGTTCATTCATCTCAGTTGTGCCAGTTTTCCACTGCATCAATGACTCAACAGACCTCAGTTCCTCTAACTTTGGTTTCCTTGGTTTCAGTCCCACCTTAGAGTGATGGGGGAAAGAGCTAAATAAGTCATAACACCGGTGAGGAAGGAGAAAATGGCGTTTTTGAAAACTTCTGTGGCAAAGTCTGTGCAGAAAGCGGTTTTACCTGCCCAAGAAATATCTGCCTCAGGATTCTCAACTAAACGTTCCTGGAGCTCAGCGATGGAGATTCCACCAGGGGGGCAGACAAACTCTCAACATCAACCTTCAACAGCAGTAGTCAAGCTGATCATACGCAACAAATAAAAGCTGAGATCTCCATTCAAAGTCCATTATTGGGGAAATCAACTTGGACAGATAATTGAAGACATAAAACAATAAAGCTGCCAGCAGGGATGGCTATGCAGCCAATAAAGCCCGCTTCCTCTAATTATCTCATTTCCCTCTTTGCTGACAAACTGATTTATTAGTCAGCAAACAGCCCTAACCCTCCTGTGGAACATGGAACCTGCTCAGCGTCTGACCCGTCCCTGCATTCCAGTACTGGGTGTGCTGGCTTAGCAAGCCGCGATGGGGATGTTTCAAAAAAGACCAAAAAGCCCTGAAAATTCCAACCATTAGCAACAGGCCAAGATTCAGATGCAACACTATTAAACTCTGCTGTACATACACAACTGCTGAAACTAACTTGATTTGTACCATTTTTCCCTCTATCCTTTACACTAGAGGTGGGCAAGAGCCTGTGAAGTGATCCAACTAGGACTAAAAAATGATGCTCCAAATGATGTTTAACCCCACCTTCTTTAGAGGACATGTTAGCATGCTAGGCGAAGGGGGAATCTAAACCTTTTTCTAACCAATCAAGCTGACAACCCTCTTTATTTGGCCTTTGGGGAATATTACTTTAAAAGCTCTGCGGGCCGGATTTAGTAGTTCATTGGGCTACAGGTGGTCCCCGGGCCTTAGTTTGCCCACCTCTGCTTTACCCTATATCACATACAGACCCATCCGTTTTCAGCTACGCATTTGTAAAAAGAATCTTCAATTTCGTGCCTGACACCACATAAATTAAAAATGTTGAGTTTAACGGGCCCAAACTCCACCACAGGAACTCAGAAGGACAATGTTTGTTACACAGAAGACGGGCAGCAACACCTTTTAATCACTTACAGTTGATATAATGAATGAGAAACATGGGGGCCAAAGTACCGACCCCTAAATCACAGAAGTAAATTAAAGAAGAGCTCTTCAGCCCTTTGGCTTCAATGGAAAACGACTACAACACACAAGGGTACGACAAAATGGAGTAACGATTTCAACAGTTCTCTGTCAGAGTCCCCATCACTGTTTTAATAGATGATTAAAGTGACATATGAATGAATAAAAAGAATAAAAACCCAAACTGGAGCCGTTCCTATGAATTGGTTACGCTAACAGAGCTCTAACAGTAGACAGGAAGTGACAGACAGAAGTCAGGTCATCTCTAAAGTCCAGGCTGTCAGTTATTTCTCTTTTTTTTGGCTTTTATTTTTGCGTTTGCGTTTCACAAAAACCGAGTTTTCCACTAACACCAGCAGCAGTCCCATACACACGCACACGCACACACACACACACACACCATTACTCATTTTAGTTCTTAAAAATACAAAACTTGAAACTTGCTTAAAGTTACCTTTCCAACACTTTTTAGTGCAGCTCAAAGCAAAAATGTGCAGGTTTTATTCCCAACTCAGTGACTATCCTCCCACCAGTATTTATGAAGATTGTGTAAATTGTAATTTATATAGTATTTATTAATCTAATTTACAGAGATAATTAAAAGAAGTTCTGGGTTCATCATATTATTGAATTTAGCTTCTCAAATGTGTTGTTAAAAATTCTTCTGTGGGCTCAACAGCGTCTGCCTCCGGAAACACACGACTTTCCAGAATGATGCACATATGGACACAAAAAATGTTCAAACTTCACAAGCATTTGGCCAAACCACATATTTGTAAACACTCATTCGCAGATAAGAGACAAGAATGGGTTAAATGCAAAAAAAAAAAAGTATGAACTCGTGTAAAATATTAAAATACCTTTTTAGCACTTAATCATTTAGTAAAAGCAAAAGCCGTCAAAGTGGTTGCAAACCAAAAGTAAATACTACAATTCTAAACCGGTCGTGAAGAAGCTACAACCCCCAATTACGACACAGGTGACACACGTGAATGAGTGACACAGGTGACACACGTGAATGAGTGACACAGGTGACACACGCAGGTGAAGAGTGCTCCGAATGCGTGAATGTGCAGCTCTGTGCGCGCGCAGCGGCTGATCCCGAGGCTCCGGACGCCGCTCCAGAGCCGCCCCGGAGCCGCTCCATGAGCCGCTCCAGAGCGCGCCCCGGAGCCGCTCCAGAGCCGCTCCAGAGCCGCCGACCGGAGCCGCTCCAGAGCCGCTCCAGAGCCGCCCCGGAGCCGCTCCAGAGCCGCTCCAGAGCCGCCCCGGAGCCGCCCCGGAGCCGCCCCGGAGCCGCAGACCAGCGCAGATCCAGCGCCGCTCCAGCGCCGCCCCAGAGCCGCTCCAGCGCCGCCCCGGAGCCGCTCCAGAGCCGCTCCAGAGCCGCAGACCAGCCGCTCCTCCTCGGCGGATCCTCCGCCGGGCTATGACTCATAGCGAACGCGTTTTTACTGACGCTGGGGAGCGACACCGAAACGCACCAGCACACAACTACCGCACAAGAAAGCAACATGACCGGATAGTGACGCTTTTTTCGGGCCTCGTTTTTTTTTCTTTCCTCGCTGGTGCTTACCTTTTTTCTTTTTTTTTTGATGGAGGCAAACTCAGACCTTCTTCTCGGGACACTGTTGCTGTTGTTGCTTGGCCAGTTGGTCTCCTCCTCCGAGACGTCGCATCTCTCCTCCAGTCCTGGTGCGGAAGAAAAACAGGCGCAGAGATCAGCGAACCCGGCCGGCGCACAGGTGCACGGTTGTCCGACGCGGTTAGTGACGGCAGGACACGCAGAGGGACGACGTACCTTCCAGGGAGCCTCTTGGATGTGGCTCTTCTGCGTCCTGGGGTGGAGGGTTGACGCTCTTGATGCGTTTGCGTAAACTCGGAGTTTTCACTTGTCTGCTAACAGGTGCTTCGTTCAGTTTTTGAACATTCTTGGACTATTTCTATGTTTTTCAGCAAAAATTCTTATTTTTTTTTCCCAAGTTGAATAGATTTCATGGCAAACATCTGTCAACGACACTAGAGTATTTTTTAGTTTGATTCAGAATTAAAAACTACAATGGTATTATTGAAAGGTATAAGTTTTTTTTTCATTAATGTAGCATTTTGTTTCAGTGAACGTAGACAGACTTAACCAAACTAGTTTAACATTATTTAGAATGTAAACGAAGTTCGGCGCGTCATTAGAAGTTAAGAATTCCTAGACTTTTGAAGGCAGCATTTATGTAAGTAGGCAACGAATTTGGCACCTAACCTGGAAAAATGCGACGGTCCCACCGGGTCCTAGCACCGACCCCCGCCCCCTGCGTCCTACGGTTCAACAGGTGCAAAAACAAGTCATTTGCAACCAACTTTAACTACAGAACAAGAAAAAAAAACGGTCTTTTTTCTAGAGGAAAGAGTCTGGTTGTAAACTTTTACATTTAAATTGTTTTTCTTTAATTATTCTTTTAAAAGGTTTTTATCGAAGGTTTTGATTTACTCGAGACACACTGCAAACACATGACCTACTAACGCACAGTGAAGAAGTAATATGTTAATATGACCGTTTAATTTGTGTTGGTCTGTCTTGTTAGTATGACGCATTCATGCACAACACGACTGTTGCCATGGACACATCAACGTTGCTTCACATTACACATTTCCCGTGTTTAATTGGTTTCATTACAGAAGCAGATATTTTTATCTGCTTTTATGTATCTGACTTACAAGTAAGAGGCAGAAAAAACAGTGAGCAAGAAACGAGGCGTCGCCCAGGGAAATCCAGAAGCTCTGTTTCAGCAAGGTTAAGTTGGAGGTGGTGATCCTGCAAGAGAAAGTGGGAAGCTGGTGAGAAGCCAAAAGGGCCATTTGGCACTAAGGGCCAAAATCTTGCATGGTGACAGGCAGCTAAAATGATCTCATTTGTACCTAAATTAAAATTAAACCAGTTATCACATCTGTCCTGCTGTAAGCACTGGCTTTTGACATAAATTAATCTTGGCTATTTTACAAGGAAAATCTAATGTAACAAAGGGAATAAACTCTAAACCATCAGAGATATTGGCGTTTGCGATAGCATGGGAAATCCTCTCAGGCAGGTACGAGTCAATGGAAAGGAATTTGTAATAAAAATGGATGCTGACTGTGCCATCTGCTACAAGCGTGTCTAGTGAAAACGACTAGTGCAACCAAATCTGAAACAGAACACAGTGAACAGTCGATCATTCCTGTTATTTTAACTATTTACTGTAACAATGAATGTGTCATTATTTATCTTAACCACATGTATGTAAAAAATTAAACAAGTTCTGTATGTTTACACTCATATAGGGTTTTTTGGACCAGAGTTTGTCATATTTCTATTTAATTATTCCTCTTTCTATTCTATTCTTCCTATTCTATCTCTATTCTTACTTTTCCTGTGAATTTTTCCCAATATTTATGACTGTATTGCTGCTGAAACAGTGCAATTTCCCCCTTGTGGGACAAATAAACATATATTCTATTCTATTCACGTTATTTTCCATATTTGATGTCTATTTTGTGTATAAGGGCAACAAATTTAGCGTCTAAACTTAAAAGATGTGACGATCCTACAGAGTCCAATGGTTTTTCATTCACTTCTGCTTGGAAAATCAAATAGTGTTTGACTGAAAAAGTACATAACCAAATTTTAACAGATTAACAAGACAAATTTAACAAAAACGTGGCTGAAAATATTGGCAAAAATGTTTTCAGACGTGGATAAATAGTCCTTAATCAAAATTCCTAAAAAAGATGTTTTCAGCCATTATGGACTCAAACACTTGATATAACAACAGACATTTAGGAGGGAACTAAGTTTGCAAGTTTGATGCACTGGGGTGTAACTCATCAGTATCGTGAAAGATGAATTCAGGATGGTTTTAACAAAACAGCAGCGTTGACCTACGTTATGATGCCACTTATTTGGGTAATATAAATGTAAATGTGATTTTAATCTTAAACCACCATAAACCACGAGAGATGTATGTTGTCCAGGATTGTTGGAAGAAAGTTTTGATTATTGTTTTGCTCATTCTCATTACACTGTTTTAATTTAAATAAAAAAGAACAATGGATATATTTAGTAGTCTCTAAATTCTAACACATTCCTGACAGCATTTAAGAAATTAGACATAAATATTGAGTTTGTCAAATCAGTCACCTTGTAAAATAAACATTCTTTGAGATTTTTTGTTAACAGAGCATGACGAGGTAAAACAGGATAGATAAATAAGTTAATGCTTACAAGACTAAAATGAAACGTGTGCCATTCTGTTTTTCATTGACTTGCTATCTTCTTTGATGTCACTTGCAAAATAGGTGCCTAATTAACTAAAAAAAATTACAACACACACACACACACGCACACAATAAGTAAGAGTGAACAAGCAAAGTGTGTTTGACATGTCACAGAGGAATTATTATTCGCCCGGAACCTTGCTTCGTTGCTTAAGCCTGACGGAATGTTTTACTGTGGCGCTTCCGATTGCGGAAGTGGAGCCCTACTGTTTGCGCTTTCGCACCAGCGGTTCCACCAACTTGATGAAAACATGGCAGTGAGCGCGGTTCACCTGGAGTCAGACGCCTTTCTGGTGTGTATGAACCATGCTTTGAGCACAGAAAAAGAAGAGGTGATGGGTTTGTGCATCGGGGAGGTGGAGATTACTCGCATTGTTCACGTCCAATCGGTCATCATCCTCCGCCGCTCCGACAAGAGAAAGGACCGGGTGGAGATCTCCCCGGAGCAGCTGTCAGCAGCCTCCACCGAGGCGGAGAGGCTGGCAGAGATCACAGGCCGGCCGATGCGGGTGGTGGGCTGGTACCACTCCCACCCTCACATCACCGTGTGGCCCTCCCACGTCGACGTGAGAACCCAGGCCATGTATCAAATGCTGGACCAGTGTTTCGTGGGCCTTATTTTCTCCTGCTTCATTGAGGACAAGAACACAAAGACCGGACGGGTACTGTACACCTGCTTCCAGTCCGTGCAGGCGCAGAAAGGCTCCGAGTACGAGCGGGTGGAGATCCCCATCCACGTCGTGCCCCGGGACGCCATTGGTAAGGCTTGTTTGGAGTCGGCCGTGGAGCTGCCCCGGATCCTGTGTCAGGAGGAGCAGGACACCTATCGCAAGATCCACAGCCTGGCGCACCTGGACCCGGTTACCAAGATCCACAACGGCTCGGTGTTCACCAAGAACCTGTGCAGCCAGATGTCGGCGGTGAGCGGGCCGCTGCTGCAGTGGCTGGAGGACCGGCTGGAGCAGAACAAGCAGAGCCTGATGCAGCTGCAGCGGGAGAAGGAGCGGCTCCAGCAGGAGCTGGCAGCTCTGTGAGACCCGGAGGAACACGCGGAGCCGGCCTCACCTCTTCCAGGCCGGGGCCGACCTGCCCAGGAACTGCTTTGCTCTTTTCCCAGACGAATCCCAGCACTTTGTAGGGGGACTGTCCACCAAAGCCGGGAACAAGTCTTAACCTCCAATTAAAAATGTTCTATCTTTATGTTTTCAAAAGAAAGCAATGTAAATCTGACAGATTATTTTCTCAATAAATTGGTTGATTCTTGAGCACATAAAGACATTTATGATTCCAAGGACTGTTTCTCCGTGGTCTGTCCTTCCCACTCAAGACAACAGAACTGTTACTTTTACCAAGATGTGTGGTGTCATTTTGGGATTTTTTTTCCTCCTTACTTCATTTAATTGAGCGCTTCAGTAACATCTAGGAAATCTCAACAATGTTCAGGCATTATAATATTAATAATGGAGACACCAGCAGTGAACAAATAACTAGGAAACCTCCGGTAAGATGATCCCCATCCGAGGGAATCATTTAAGGGAAAATCAAAGGTGTCAAAGTTTTTGGATGTAATAAATATGTGTCAGTTTTCCACTTGAGTTGAATGTTGTCATATATTTGACTTTTGTCAAAGAGAAGTCTGGGTTACAGTAATATTGAGCTAAAAAGATCAACAGATTCACTCCAGGAAACGTTACGCCACGACAAACTGGTCATTTTAAAAACTAGAGCAGTCAAATCCAGACTGGAGGTCCAGAAGGCGTCTGCCTGCTGCAGAGGAGGTGCCGCTGGGCTCAGGTTTCCTGCGGGGCAGAATAGAGGTGGTGGATCTCTTTTTTGAGGGCCTTGATCTGCTTCGAGTGTGTCTCCACGAGATTCTGAAGACGCTGAATCTCCGCCTCGTCCACACACTTCTGCCAGTCCTGCAGGGGTTTGTCCCGGAACAGAATCACACAGAGAGTGAAGGTACAAACATCTCTGGACGAACACGGCACAAGAATACTGGAATTTATGTCTTCTAAACATTCTCTTTGCCTCACTATACTGTTCAGACCTCTCTATCTAAACTCAAATAGGGAATAAACGAAAGCGCAGATGTTACCGTTTCCGTCTGCCTGCCTCTGATCTGCTCATTCAGTTGTCTCTTCTCTTCAATGAGTCTGGAGCTGCTTTGGAGAAGCTCTGTGTTCCGTTCGATCACCTCCAGCAGAGCCTGTCGCTCCTCCCTCACCCTGGCCTGAACAGGACACACAAATACAACCGCAGAAAATAGAAACTCATCCTAAAATTCCATTTGTTTCTCGTATTATTTTACAAGGTAACACACAACACAGGTTCCACGTACGTCCCACTCTTTGAGTTCCTTGTCCTGATCGATCTCCTTCAGGATTTTCCGCTGTCTGAGTTCCTCCAGCTTTCGGTTTCCTGACAGGGTCTGCAGGGCTTCCAGATCCACCAGCCTCCCAAACTTTGTCATCATGTCTTCATAGCATTTCTCTTCCAGCACTAAGGCGCACCGCACAAACACAAAAGTGACAACAACAGTTGTCAGTCATCCACTTGATGGAGGACCCCGTGATGGTTCCTGATGAGAGCTTCTAAACGTCAGCGTTTCCCAAGGCTGCAGGTCTTACCCTGGGTCTGCGTGTCCATTTCCCTCTGATCTTTGATGAGTTTGATGTGCTGGTGACGGGCCTGACGGTGCAACGCTTTGTGTTCTTTAATCTCCTCCTGCAGCTCTTTGGTTCGCCTCTGTAGCCTTTTCAACTCCGTCATGTTCAGCAGCAAGGCCTGGCCCAGGTCGGAGGTCAAAGGTCTGTCCGCGTCAAAGACAATCTGAGAACACACGGAGGGGAAAACAACCAGACAATCAGGCCCAAGCGAGTACAAAGCACCGCTGTTGTGGTTTGTGTCCTGGTTCTGGTCCTCCAGAGGTTCCCACCTGGCTCAGTCTGAGAGGAACCACCACATCCAGCTCATTCATTCTCTGTTGCTTCTCCCTGTAGACCAAGTCCAAGCTGTCTTCTGCTGCTTTCCGATTGTGCTTCACCACTTTCTCCTACGGAACCCCCAAAAAGAGTTTCTGTCAGACACACACACACACACACACCCACACACACACACCAGTGAAGAGCACCTTAGCTGAAAGTGTGTGACCGAGAATGAAGACTCAGACCTTCTTAACAACTGTGTCGCACATCTTCTTCAGGGCCTCGGCGTTCTTCTTCTTCTCTGCTACCAGTTCTTCCAGGTCAAGCCGAAGCTCACGCAGATGCAGTGTGTTCTCGAACAGTTCTGGATCACAGCCTGAGTCACACACACACACACACACAAACATGCTGTCAGATGTTTTATCTGATATTCAGCATTTGGAATCAAACCTGAACAACTTTATTTATATTTTGTGGTTTTTCAATGCACCTGGGGGACAAACGCTGTCACTCAGGGGCGCCTGTCCCTCCTCCGCGCTGTCAAAGTCGTCGTCCCAGTCAGAGTCTTCATCAGAGTCTTCATCGCTGTCCCCATCCTCTTCTTCTCCTACCAACAAATGCTTGGCTGATGACAGACGCAGGCAGAGGAGCACAGAGCAGCACGCAATCCCAGCCCAGCGGTGCACTTTCTCCCACCTCCGCCTCCTTCCCGCTCTTTCTTCTTGTCGCGTTTGACCATTTTCTTGAAGACTTTGGTCAGAAACTCTTCAAACGGGTTGTCGACCACCGTTTCCTGGAAGGCTTCGGCCAAGCTTCTCTCTCTGTCCTGCACTTTGGTCACCTCGGCCTGCTTCATCTCCAGCTCTCTTAAACTTGCGTTTAGCTTTGACTGTTAGGACCAAAAAATGTGGAAATGAACAGCTACCCCACACACACACACACACACACACACACACACACACACACACACACACACACACACAATTTCCTATCCTAATTGAGCTAACTCTAACCCTTGTGTCTGTAAACTCATGTTTGTGTTTCATTAGGTTAGATTTGCCCCGTTTATTCTATTTTGTTTTATTTTTGAGCCACTTTGTTTGCTGTATCTGTATTTTTCGTTTATTATATTCCCAGTATTTCATTCTTGTATGCACTCATAGCCCTCTCAAGAACACGAGCGGTCTTCCAGTTTTAAATGATTGCTTCAAAACTGATGCAAAACCATGCCATGAAATTCACTTTATACAGTCCATAGTCATCTATTTTAATTTTAATTATGTTGTAAATAATGTAATAATTTGTAATTGTTTTTTTACAATAATGTCACATCCTGACAGTTTTTACTTTAATGAAGTTCACTAAATGACTGAGCCTAAATGGGATAAAGGGATGGAAGTCCCTTTATCCCTTTTTAGGATAAAGGGGAGGTGTTTGGCGTATAAATTAGTAAATAAAAATGAAGCATTCCTGTTTAACATTTCTAAAAAGTCATTTTCTCTTTGCTCAATGTACAGAAAAGATCTTGGGGAGTTGGAAATGTCTCTTACTGTGATGCTGTTCTCCTCCTTGATGCACAGGCTGAGCTTCTCCTGCAGCTTCTCCTCCCTCCCCTCGAACTCCTGGAGGAGCCGCAGCTCCTGGTAGAGCGTCAGCTGACGCAGGTCTGCCAGCTTCAGCTGTGGGTAAAGACGCAGCTTCTCTCGGTGCAGCAGCTGTAGCTCTCTGTCAAACTGGCAGATGGAGCTCTCCATCTTATGGGTGAGAAGACCGTCCACGAGTCATTCATCAGGCTGAAACACGATTCTACACCTTCACTGATTCCAGGAAGAACGGCGAGTTAGACCTGCTGCAGCGGAGGGTCCAGTTCGTGCAGTAGCTTGGCCTCCATCATTTTGTGGGACTCATCCTCCTCCTCTTCCTCCATCCCCTCCTGCTCACCCAAGCAGGCTTCCTCTTCCACCTCCTCACCTTCTCCTGTGGTTTCATGTAAATCTGCCTCTTTTTTCTCCTCCTTTCCTTCCAACTCTTTCTCCAACCGCTCCAATAAACGCGTGGTTTTTTGGTGTTCTGCCACGTGGGACCTTAAGGAAAATACATAGACTAAATTATTCCACAACAATTCCGATCTTTTAAATTTTTCGGTATTTTTCGCCTACATCTGCCCTGCCAGAAACTGGTAGCGTTCCAGGACAGCTCTGCTGGGCTGCAGTCTCTTCTCTGGAATTTCCGAGGGTAGGATTGTGGGCAGGGGCGGTAGCGGGCGGCGCAGATGTGCCGGTAGCTGCTGCTGGATTTCCCGGATCTGCTGCGCTTGAAGGTGCAACTGGGACACCAGGTGAATTTTGGAGTCCCGCAGGGCGACGATCTTTTTGTTCACCTCGACCTGCTCTTTGCGGATCTGGTGGGATTGGGTCAAATATCACTTTTAGGTTGACGTTTTTGATTGAAATGACCTGGATTAGAGTTGCAGTTGGGCTCCGTTAATGAGTATGTCTGTGTGCATCTCCACCTTCTCTTCCAGGACTTTCAGCTGTTCTCTTTTTCCCTCAGGATTCATCCGAAGGTGTTTTGGCACATTATAATCCTTAGCTGATTTTAACTTCAGGTCCCCAATGGTCTCCGTGGCTACGCGGATGGCTTCTACATCCTGTGGATCCTCACAGTCTTCATTTGGCTTCTCCGCATACCTGAGACATCAGTGTGGGAACGTCAATGCCACAACCATCAAAGAACACGTTCACACCTCACCTCCTCCACATCAAACAGCATTTTAAATAGGATTAAACGTTCATAAAAGAACACAGCCGCTTACGGAAGCGCATGATTCCAGAGATAATGATGTTGTGCGACGTGACACTCACAGTTGGGACCATTCCTCTTTCCTCTTCTCTATCTTCGCTTGAGCTTGCTCAGCTTTCTCTGCAGCCTTCTGCAGCCTCTCCATCTGCCTGTCTCCCAGTTTGACGCCCGCCGAGCGAGCGACTCGAGAGTGCAGCACCATTTCATCTGAAGAACGGAAAGGGGTGAGAAACCAAACTCATCCCAGACAGAGAGGCTGTTCTTTTCTTCTCCATTGCACTGGCTGATGAAATGACCGCTGGACTGTCTTCGATGAGGCCCACTTCCCACTCTTTTTCTCCCACTTCCTCACCTTCTGCTTCAATGCCGTCTTTAGCCAGCTCCGCTTGGCTCTCTCCATATTCTGGCACGGCTTCATAATCACCCTCACCATCTTCATCAAGGTGACTTAAACGGCTGCCTTCTCTGAGCTGTAATGAAGAAGTGACAAGCGCCGGCACGTGGAAGGTGGAGACGCTGTGACTGGTGCCGATAGCCTCCACCGAGACCACAGAGGCGAAAGAGTCTCGGAACCTGGAACAAAACAACACAACTCAAAGATCTTTCGCTTCTGTGATGAAGGGAAGCTCCTTCGTGTGTGTGTGTAGGCGTGTGTGTGACGAGTACCAGTCTTGAAGCTTCTTGAGTGCTACGTTGGAGCGCTCCACCTCCCAGCTCATCTGCTCTTTGACTTCCTTCACACGCTGCTCCTTCTCTCGCTCCGCCTGCTGAGTGAAATGCTGATCCCGATGCAACTCCTGGAGTCGGGAGACAAAATGAAATGAGACAGCTGATCTGACCGTTTGTGGTGTTTGTCCGGAATGAAGAGGCTAACAATCGAATCCTCACTGGCTAGAACACAAATCACTGTCGGTCGGTTACCGACTGCAGGCCTGCCTTCCTGTGTCACATTGCTGCAGCAGCCTTTCTCGGGTGTAAGCTGGAGTGCATATTCTTTCCAATGTGTTACTTTTGTGGCGGTGCACGTGTACCTCATGTGTCAGATGAAGATGCTCCGGGAGGCTTTCGTTGAGGTTCAGCAGCTGCTTGAACTCTTTCTGAAGCTCGGTAATTTGCTTCCGTTTCCTTGAAACCTTCACTTTAGCCTTCTGATGCAGACTGTCCCTCTCCATCTTCTGCTTAGCTGTCTCTATGCTGATGTTGGAAGACCAAGTAAAGACAAAAAAATACACAGTTCAAGACAAAGTTCAAAAGGAAAAAACATCGAATCTAAACTTTTTATTTTTCACACAGGTAGCAAATGGAGACTTGTATACAGAGCCACAAATGCAACATGTAAACAAGAAAACCAGAAAAGTGATCTGAGACTGAGGCTAAACGCAGCGACGCGTACCTGTAGGCTGATGGGTCGTCGATATCCTGGGGAATGGCCTCATCCTCGGGACGTTCCTGTTGCAGCCACATGTAAAAAAGTTTATTTCTTTCATGCTGAACCATTTGTACCAAAAATGCATGAATCACTTCTCCTGTTTGTATAACTAGAGTGAACCAGTGCAACAAGGGATTAAACATGTGTCTTTTTCTTGAGGCTTCTATCTAAACGTGTCCCTGGGGGCTGGAGGCATGTCCCAGCGGTCCCCGTATGGGGGACATGCATGCAGCTGAGCGGGTCTTCCCTCATGTCGCAATTAAAGCTGAGGGGAATTTGGTTTAGCTGCAGAGGTTCTGAGAGAGAACGTGAGTACAGCGAAGCAGAAGTTCTCTCAGCCGTTTAATCGTGTGTTTGCCTTTTCCTGGAGTTGCATGTGTGTGAGGTGTATGAGGCTGACCCTGGGTAAGGGGATCGTGGCCATCTTCTACCGCAGGCGTCTCTGTTGCCCCTCTGGAGGAAGTATACTGAAGGAAAAGATGTTTCCATCATCACCTGCAGTCAGCACGAACTGGTCATCGTAGCTACTGCGAATATGCTTCACGTGTCCGGATTGGTTGTCATGGACACTGAGAGTCCAGTATGCACTCATAGACTCGAGGCTGTGGTCTCCCTGCTGCAGCGGGTAAACCCTGATGGAGCCTGAGTGCATGCCGCAGAGCATCAGCTGCCTGTTGGTGCTGCGAAACACAAAAAACACGATGCAACATTGCTGTCCGTTGTCGCTACAAACAAGCTGCGGTGCGATCCACGCTTCCTGCACCAAGCCACGTGGGTGGTATCATCGTCATGTTGCACGTGGATTAAAAATGATTTATTACCTGAAGGAGATGGAACAAATGGGGTCATTGTCACCGTTGTCAACAGGCAGGAAGTCAAACGGCTCATCCTGCTGCTCGTCTGGATCCTCGTCCCGATGCTTCGAAAACTTGCAGTGGTACAGAAATCCTGAGTCAAATCCTCCCTGTTGGGGAAAAAGAAAGAACAGAGTACACTTCAGTGCACGTGTCATTAAAATGTGTAAAAGTGTGTGTGTGTGTGTGTGTGTGTGTGTGTGTGTGTGTGTGTTTTTTTTTGTTTTTGTGTTTTTTTGTGTCATGGAGAAGCCAGAACTGTCCAGGTTGGGAGTAGAAGCCACAGCAGAGTGGACTTGGAGGTTTTGGGATGTAAATGGGAGGCAGCTCTTTCTGGTTTTCCTCCTCCGGCTCCTCGTCCTGCTCTCCGGACTCCTCCTTTTCTTCATCTCTCTTGCGCTTCTTCTCCTTGGCAGTTTGGCGTCTTGCCATCTCTATCTCTCTCTGGAATTTTTAAAAGGCGGAAACGATTTAAAGGAAAATAAGACATTAAACATTACACCGAAGGCCTAGAACTCAAGATGGAGCATGCCCAGACCTTGATTCGGGATTTGATGCTCCTGAACCTGAAAGATCTTCTGGGTAGTTCAGGTAGATGGAACGATTTGGATGCTGACAGCACCTTTGGGTTGGGCCTGTGAGCCTCAACCACATGACCACTCTGGCAGAGGATGAGCAGTTTGTTTTCCCTCTGGGTAAAAGTGTACATTTGAACCGATCACATATGTATTCTGGTAAAATCAGGGGAAGTTCGTGTTCTCGTTATTGAGGATTGTATATCTGCCAAGGCACCAGAGCTGAAAAGGTTAAAGTGTAAAGTTGAGGGAAAGAGCAGACTCACAGGAAAGGAGGACCACTCCAGCCCCTGCACTGGGCCGGGAACCTGGATAAACCCAAGTGGGTGATAACGTTCTCCAACGCTGAAGAAGAACACGGTCTTGTCTGAGCTCTGATCAGAAAAAAGTTTGAAAGGGGAAAAAGGATCAAAAAATGTAGAGTTAGGGTTCGATGTCGCTCACTGTAAACCCACTGATACAAATAATACCGAGTCTGGGGTACACACCAGCAGGGCACGTTCACCTCTCTAGAACTAACTTTAATACTGTGATAAAGAAAGTCCACCGCTCTTAATGGCCGGAGCAAAACTTTAGGTTACGACTGTTATCAATTATCTGTTTATTGAAAGAAAGAGAAAATCCACTCATTTCCCAACATCCTTCTTACCCCCGTGGCTAAGATTTCCCCTCTTGGCTCATAGGCGACAGCAGTTACGGGGGCACTGTGGGGTTTGAACGCCTGCTTGAGATGAAGCGTGGCCGGTTCTGTGCGACTGAAGCCGGTGTCTGTGTACAGCTTCTGAGGATCGTACAGTTCCAGCAGTCGGACCACCCCGTCCTCAAAGCCCGTCACCAGTAAGCCTCCATTGGTGTCCACCTAAGAATGAAATTCATTGTCATTTTCGGAAAAGGAGCAGTCGCAGTTCATCTCTGCGCGAATGGGACGAATATCCAGACTCACTGAAGATGGAGCCCAGAGAACCGCAGTTCCACCCTGGTTGAAGCGACTGCTTGTCACCTCGGCTTGGGCCAGGAGGTCAAATATTCTGACAGAATCTAGGGTGGAGTGCACAGAGTTAGGACCTTTCATGAGCAGGGAAACTGTTGTGGAGATCTAGTTCTGTCCCAGACTGGATGTGTAAGTGTGTGTGTGTGTGTGTGTGTGTGTGTGGTATGTCTTCAAAGGCTAAAATGATCTTACGGTCTAGTGCCGTCGTAACCATCAGATGAGACCTCCAGGACACGTCCAAGCCCATGATTGGCCCGGCGTGGAAGGAAAACAGACATTCTGGATCCGGAGTCTGCAGGTACGGAACACACAACAGACAACAAATCAGGAACAGCGGAACTTGTACTCAGCGCTTTTCCATTTAAAAAAATAAAAATAAATAAACAAACGCAGCTGGGGCAACTTTGGCACACAGACACACACACACGTCAAGATGGGGAGAGGGGGGAATTGTGGGTCCTAAACACACAAGGATTTAACTCAAAACTGGGAGGGTGGCAGCGTCAGAGGCGTCCACAGTCACCGTTTCTGTGAAAATGTTCAGGTTATCTAAAAAAAGCACAGCAATGTTGCTTTGGAATTGTTTGCAAGTTAATTCTTGTACACTAAAAAAATATCCATCTTCATCTAAAGTAATCCATTAACCTCAGTACAATTTTAATGACAACAGACTCAGGCGTGATAGTTTCTGGGGTTATTTAAATTATCTAAAGGTACTTTCCCCTCACTGTTTCTGGACCGGGACTTGAAATCCAGCAGGATTTAGCCTAAACCAAGAGTAGACTTCGTGTTGATCTGGACTTGTTTACGTTTTCTTTTGAAAACGTTTCGCCTTCTATCCAAAAGGCTTCATCAGTTCATTTGGATAGAAGGCAAAACGTTTTCAAAAGAAAACTTAAACAAGTCCAGATCAACACAAAGTCTACTCTTGGAAAACTACGACCTGGATGACAGAGAACCTACACAGAGATTTAGCCTAAACATTCTTCATTTTATATTTGTCACAAATGTACAGAAGCGTATTGCATTCGCTTGAAAAAAATAAAAATCTGTGGCTTTTCGGGGTAATTATTTCTGGTTTTCTGAATATTTTTTTTGTTTGTTTGTTTGTTTTTCAGGGTAATTATTTCTGTTTTTTGGAGTCTTTTTTTCTGTTTTTCCGACTGTTTTTTTTCTGTTTTTATTGGTAATTTTTTCCACCCCTGTTTTCGGGGTACACTTTGAAATCCCGCGAGAACGTCCGACCTACAGGTGACTCCCGAGGATGTGTGGCGACATCTGCCCCCCACATCCATGCCTCATCTTAAACCTTCTACCAAAACACTGCTGTGTCTAGGAGATCTGAATGGTCTTTCTTTCTAAACAACCACAAAGTCTTCAGGTGCCTGCGTAAAGTCCACAAACTTCTAGTTCTACCATCTATGTGAATTAAACCAGGACTATCTCCCAGTGTCTTAAACCCAAATCAAAGTAAAAACTGATTAAACTAAACAAGCTGGTCATGTTTGCTTCCATCGATCACTCAGTAAAGGAGTGAATGCGTCTGCTGTTGCTCTAGTAGTCTGAAAAACTGAAAAAAAAAAGAAAAATATTACATCAAAAAAACCAAGAATAAAAATAAATGATTCTGAAAACCAGAAATAATTACCCCGAAAAACCACAGATTTTGATATTTTTAAGTGAATGCAATAAGTTTCTGTACAAATGATGGGAGTTTTGGTAACATCTACAAAAAGGCCTCAAACAGAAGAATCAGCTTGGCTTTAGAAACTAAATTAGTAAATGTTCCATACTTACCGTGTAGGTAAATGACAAATCCAGCTTCCAGATAGCTCCTTTGGAGTCCTGGAGTGTGGAGGTACTTAGGTCAGACGCCTGCTGTCGGATGTCTGGAGGCGGTTTACATAAGCAGCCTTAACTGCGTCTGACCTGAGCAAACCAGACGAACGAGTTGGGCTGGGGGCTCTTCACCACAGAGGTGAGGCTGACGTTGTGGCCGAGCAGCAGCTCGTTGATGGGCTCCATCTCGAACCTGCCGCTGTCGCTGGTAACGTCGGCAAAACTGGTGCTCTCAAAGTCCCAGATCTGCAGGAGCGACGAAAATCGAGCTGAGGCGCCTCGAATAATTTAGAGACAAAAAGCGCATTCATGCAAAAAAAGTAAAAACTGGGATAGTAATGATAATAATAACTGGTTTAACACAGAAATGGGCGAACTCGGGCCCTGGGGTCACAGGTGTTTTTGGTTATTTTACGAATGTTCGCATTTTCTTATCAGTTTTTTAGATCCCAGGTTGTGCTTCTCTTACGCGGATCACTCCGTCACAGCCCATCGTCAGCAGCTGTCCGTCTTCAAAGGCGAAGGGCTGGACCACCCCCGCGTGGCAGTTCCGCCCCTTCTTGCGGCAAATCTCGACCTTGACGATACAGCCATCCCAGAGCAGCAGGTTTCCCCAAATGGAGCCGGACACAACCTGAGAGGAGATCAACAGGGAGTCTCACTGAGGATCATCGAGCTTGTCGTCATTCCCGATCAAACCATTTCTTCTTCTATTTATCAAAGATTAACCCCTCTAAAATTAAGCCTATTCACTCTGACCCCTCAGTCGGTGTTCACGCAACACTGACCTTTCCATCGGGAAGTTCTACAAAGCCCTCTATATCAGTTGCGGTAAATTTCCCAAAATGTCCAACTGAGCCTTTTAATTTAAGCCCTGTGAATGTGTCAGCAATCTTCCAAAACCTGAAAACAAGATCATACATTCATAATAGTATCGCCCACAGTCTTTCTTTGCTCATCTTCAATGTGGTGGGAGGAACTCAGGTGGCCTCGGCTGGGCTTTACTTGATGTGCTGGTATCCCGCTGATGTGACAGAGTCTTCCCGGTACGTGGAGAAGCTCACTCGGAAGACATCCTGGGAAATGGCCTTGCATCGCAGTAATATTTGCTCATTCTTCCAAATCCACAGCGTCAACGTAAAGTCGGGCGCGTTTCCCACACTGGCTAGCAGGCTTCCGTCGTTGTTAAAATCCAAACAGCTGTAGGCGCGCTCCGTGCCATCTACAGAGACAAGGAACAACACAGGAAACAAACGTTAACGTATAAAAAATCTACATTAAAAACATAAATATCAAAATACATCTTGTTTACCTCTGAGGATGCGGTAAAGTCGTAAGGAGGGATACTCGTAGAGGAGGATGTTCGGCTGCTTTCCCACTTCTGCCACAGCAAAGTAATCCTTGCTGGGACTGACCTTGACACGAGCCAAAAAATGAACAACAACGGCCATAAAAACAACACGACAAACACAACCATTCCGGCAACAATATCAAACCATGTAATAACAATAACATCTTTGTTAGACTGAGACAGGGAGGAGCCAGCTGTGGAAGGTGTGTGTGGTGTAGTACTTTCTTCAATAATTACTTGACAATTAAGACACAAAATTAAAAAAAACACAAATTTGTTTAATACGCCAGTTAAACTTTGGGCTCGTTTTTAGGTTTTTAATTTATGCTCTCTCCACCCTAGTACTGACCAGGAAAGCTGGCAGCACCAAATGGTACTGGTGTTAAGTGTGTATGTTCTTGGATACATTGCACATTCCTGGAATGCACGGAGCGCGCTTGGCAGTCTTATTACCGCAATGGCGCCGATTCCCTCCCCGCCGCAGGAGCGAAGGTATCTCTGCTTCTTGGTGACCGCGTCGAGCAGGACGAGCACATTTCCTGCTATAAAGATCAGAGTGTTTTCATCCAGCGGCTGCAGGTTCGCCCTGCGTCCACTGTCGTAACCAAAGGAGTGGCTGCAAGCAGGACACCAAAGGAACACACTTTAGAGCGAGTAAAGACACAGAAGCAACACAACTTTAGCACGCCAATGGCGTGCACAGTCTAAAAACTGTGATTTTTCTAATCTTAGTTAGAATCTGTGTATCTGATGCTAGTAAAAGGAATATAGTGCAGTGCTATTAATGTGTGTGGTACCAGAGGGACAGGAGGTTCTCCGAGATTTCGGAATCCGGAGTGACAAACGGTCTGGAGTGAAGCTCCTCGTAGTTGTAGTAGAAGTCTGCAGGGAGCTGCTTCTTTGGTTGCTCCTCGGCCTCCTCGGCCTCCTCTGTCAGTGGCATTTCACTCTCTTTTTGTCAGCGGACACACAACACACAACTTGTAAAATTTGAATTCAATTCAGAAACATTTAGAATTAAATTGTAAACATTTCTGTCCCACCCTGACCTGGGGTCTAAAGCAGGAGTGGGCAAATACCTTGCTTAAAGGCACTTACACTGGGTTTTGGTGAAGGGGGGTCTTCAATCAAACCAATCAAGCTAAAAAACCCCTCTTCATTTGTCCTTTGGAGAAACTATGGTGAAGGCGCTGAGGGCCAGATTAGATCGTTGATTGGGCCAGATGTGGCCCCCGGGCCTTAGTTTGCCTACGCCTGGTCTAAGGACAGCAACACTTGGACTGTATGGCTACTGGCATGGATTATTTAGGAAGGGGGGTCGGACCATATGAATTTTTACTTCTTCCTGCTTGCAAATATGCATGTGAAACCATCATTTTTTTTCTTAATTTACTGTCTTTTTTGTTGTCTTTCTTTTTAATAGCATGTTCCTTATAAATAATTGAGTCAAAAAATCTGCACTGTAAATACTGTATCCGGGCCATAAGTGAGATGCTAATTTTGTAGTCAATAAAACTGCCCTGCTGACCTTCTGAAGTACACGATATCTACCTTCATTTTCGGTCTGTTCATTCGCAGATCCTGAAGTCGCTTCTGACATTTTGTCGCGCTTGATCTATGTCTGTAAGGAAGGAAAAAAAACTACATCAATTGTAATTAAGATCCACTTTTTAAATTTTGTTCTGAATCGTCGCAGGTTTTCCCAGGTCGAGTGTTTTTTTAACACTTGGGATCGTTGCTACGGAAACGCAGCAAAACATGCTGGGTAATGTAGTTCTCTTTTATGTGGCATACAAATTGTTTATAAATGTACTTTTTAATTTTAGTGAGGCGAAATGATTTAATATTTATAAGTAAAATTAATATATATATATATATTTTGAAGAATATAATAGTGCAAGTCAGCATTATTTAGTCGCTTTTTTATAAAACTATTGACAGAAGTCATGTTTCTTGACAACGACACATTTATTTTTTTCTTGTAAATAAAGATACAGCAGTAGTGATAATACACTGACGGTCCTACCAAAAATATTTTTATTACGATTATACGAAACCAGCAAGTTTTCAAGCAGCGAAAATACGAGTTGCAGCAGCAGCGACGTTTTACGGCAGCAGGGGCTCAGCTATGATTGGACGTTGTGTTGTCGTAAACTGTGTTGGTTGGGAAACGCATGGGTTCGTCAGAGACAACGTGATTTTGAGTACGTCTAAAAAGTGAGTTGCACTTATATATGTAATAATTATATTATTCGTATTCGTGTTAACGGTGTCGACTAGGTAGCAGGATTTTGTTGCGTGATCTTATGTGAACTGTAACACGTTGACAGACATTTTATAATCTTATAACCATAATCTTACTTGGCTAGTTGCTGCTAGTTGCGTTGCAAAACCACACTACAATCGAAAGAAATGCAGTTTAAATCAGTTCTGCTGTACAGATCACGTATGCAAGGGTAATGACTGAAACACACTACTCCACATGTTCATGTGTAGGTAAATTCAGTGTGGTGCAGGTCTACTGGAAACTGTTGTCCCAGATTATAAAAGGCTCCCAACACATGAATGAATGTAACATTACTGACATTCCTGCAACAGTTCTCTCCTTAATTTCACTGTTGATACCAGACTGACTGTAACACCAAAGACCACACTGTTTCTTGTTTTATTTTAATTGATGGCTGTAGGATTTCTCTATTTTTTTGTATGATCAAAAAGATGCAAAATGTTAAACCTCACTACTCAGCTTTTTGTTGTTTGTTCTTGCTACTTTGGGGCTTATTGGAATGATTAGTTGTTCCCCCAAGTGACATTTTTTGATCACCTGCGTGTAACGCGCAGGCAAACACAACTAGCTTGATATCTTACCTTGTATTTCTTATTTCTTTTTTGTATTTTTTCTCCAGCTGCTCAAAGGGAACTAATGCAATATAGATGGGAGTTAACAAACATCAACATTAACAAAGTTACAATAGTGAAATTCAGTGAAATCAAAGCTTTGATCTTTGAGAGATCAAAATACTGACGACAGACTCTCAGTGTGTGTGACATTAATGAAGAAATATCATTCCTTCTTTACATCAAACCTTCAAATTCATAATGATGTCTCTTCCTAAAGAAATAAAAAAGTCCCTACTAGACCGCCGATACCACGCAGATGTCTTAAACTGCAGGCTGCAGCAGGCCTTTTTTGTATTAGTGAGGATGTTTAGAAAGTCTTTGTGTGTTTTTAATTATTTCCCGTGCTGCTGTTGTTGATTGATGCTCATTAGGATGGAGACCAAAACCAGAAAACCGTTTTCTCCAAAAGGTGGAAAGAAATTTACCCAGAAAGCTAACGGTGAGTTCCCAAATATGCAGGATGGACGTCTCTTTGTTTATCCCACAATGGGAAAATTGCTCTGTTTCAGTAGCATAACTTACAGAGTATAAATATAAATATTAGAAAAGATAGAGAAATAAACTAAGATTAAAAATAGAAGAAAAAATGGTTTTGTCTCTTCGGTCCAGATGCCAAGACTTCCAAATTCGGTGGGAAACCAGGCAGTAAACCAGGTGGCAAAAAACCCTACAAACCCTTCAACAATGCCGAAAAAAAGAGCAAAGCGTGGAAGACGGGAGAGCCTTTCAACAAACAGAAGAGACTTATCGGCTCTGCGGCGGACGGAGGGTCACAGAAGAGGAAAAGGCCTCCTAAGAGCGGAGAGGAAGGCGAAGGTGGGATTGCTGCTCTTCTGAGTGACGAGTCTTTCATTTTTTCCCGTTTTAAGCCTCAATCATAACAACAGAGTTTCTTTCTTTAACCATCAGTGGATAATTCGGTGGCTTCTGTGTGGGCAGGTCCAGGAGCCAAGAAGATGAAGAAGGGTGACTTAAAGCCCAGAGTGAAGGCGATGACCAAAGAAGAGCTGAAAATAAACCGGCAGCAAAGGAAGAAGGAGCTGAAGAAGAACCGGCAGCAGACGGAGAGAAAGGACATGTTTGACATCATCTGCCAGGCCAAACAAGTGTGGGGGAACCTGAGGAGGTACCAAAACGCCGCCAGCCGTTTCAGCCGAGCCGTCCAGCCGGTTTCGCGTCCTACCGGGTGGACATCAGCTTTAGCCAGTAACCCTTGTTACCATGGTGACAGCGGTCGTCTACCTGGTAGGACACCCCAGCTCCGAAAGTTGGGATCGTCTGTGTCCACCTTCCGAAACGGTCTGGGAGGACGGAGCGTTTTGTGTGTGGGGTTTTTTTGACGAGGCCGTTCTGGTGCCGACAGAAAGGACTGTGACACCGAGTCCAAGAGAAAACTGATGATGGAACTTCATGATCTGATTCGCGGGAAGGCCAAGCAGGTGAGTCTCAGGTCTGACATCTGGAAAGGGAGATCAGTGTCCCACCTTGATGCCGTCCCGCCTCTCGTCCTGTCGTCCCGCCTCCAGATGGCGTTCGCCCACGACTCTGTGCGGGTGCTGCAGTGTTTCCTTCAGTTTGGCAGCCATGAGCAGAGGCAGCTGGTCTTCGAGGAGCTCAAAGGTGAGCCGGCAGCGTCCGCCTCCTCCGCCGCACTCCTCTTTCATTCGAGTCGTTTCAGCACATCGGTTCCGCTGTCCCCGCAGATGACGTGGTCAATCTGTCCAAGTCGCAGTATGGCCGACACGTGGTGAAGAAGCTGCTGATGTATGGGTGCGTGCGCCCAGCCTCTCCGCTTCTCCGAGGTCTGGCAGGGTGGGAGGAAGATCCTTATTTACGCTGCGTCTTTCGTCCGCAGCAACAAGGAGCTGGTCGGCGCCGTCATGCAGTCTTTCAAGGGTCACGTGCGCCCCATGCTCCGCCACGCCGCTGCCTCATCCGTCATCGAGTACGCCTACAACGACAAGGCCGTGCTGGCGCAGAGACTCATGCTGACGGAGGAGCTGTACGGCAACACGTTCGCGGTCTGCAAGGTTTGAGCGTCGATTCGTCCAGTTGTTGGGGTTTAAGAACTAGATCAGAACCAAACTAGAAAACATTCCATTCTAGAATGGAACCCAGCGACATCTTCGCTTGCTCTGGAACAGCCACGGCTGTGGTTAACGGCGCTAATCCTCCTGTCGACTGACTGACTTCTTTTGTTGTTAGTCGACCGTGTGCAACACCATCGAGAAAGTCATCGAGGGGAACCCGGAGAAGTTGAACCTCGTCATCGATGAGATGAAGCAGATCCTCACGCCCATGGCCCAGAAGTAAGATGAGAAAAAAAGAGGATCACAGCAGCGGACAGCGTAGTAACAGGTTTACAAGGATGCAATTACCACAGATTAGCTAATCTGAAGTCTAAAAATCTGATCAGATAGCAAGAATCAGATGATCTGATCAGATAACAAAGTTCAGATAATCTGATCAAGTAAGAAAGATGAGTTAATCTGATCAGGTAGCAAGGATCAGATAATCTGATCATGTAACATAAATTAGCTAATCTGATCTGATAACAAAGTTCATATAACAAAGATGAAATAATTTGAACAGATAACAAAGATCAGATAATCTGATCAGGTAACGTAAATCTATTTTTCCGATCAGATAACAAAATTCTGATAACAAGGATCAGATAACCAGATCAGCTAACGAAGGTCAGCTAACAGAGATCAGATAATCCGATCTTTGGTCTTGGGTTAAAACAGTTTAGAATGAACTACTGTCTTAAAACAAAAAAACCACAGAAATATAGGGTAGTTTACTAATAATTTCCTTTTTATCGTTATCAGAAAGTCCGTTTATTTTTCCACCTCTTTCGTTTTCTGATGTTTGTCTTTCCTCCAAATCAACACCACTAAGTGTCTGTGAAGTCCAACATTCTTGACCAAACGTCGGGTTGGGAACAGCCACATTTTCGTTTTCTTGATTTGTGTTTTTCCCCTATGATTGTGTGAAATAATTCACTGTTTTGTTGCAGAGAACAAGTGATCAAACACTCCCTGGTCCACAAAGTCTTCCTGGACTTTTTCACGTTCGCTCCAGACAAACAGAGGACGGTGAGAAAACCCGGAAACCTTTGATCTTTCCAAGACGAAAACACTGCTGAATTCTTCCGTTCGCTCGTCTGTTGTGGCGCGAGCAGGAGATGATCGAGTCCATCAGAGAGGCGGTCGTCTATATGGCTCACACGCACGACGGCGCACGAGTAGCCATGCACTGCCTGTGGCACGGGACGGCCAAGGTACGCGCGCACAAACACGCAAACGGACCTTTCAAGTTCAACGTTCACCACACCTGACCTTCGTGTGTGTTGGGTTTTCTGGATTCCAGGACAGAAAAGTCATCATCAAAACGATGAAGACGTACATGGTCAAGTTTGCCACTGTGAGTTTTGCTTTAATTCCAGAAGAAAGTGGCGGATTGATAGGAAAACGGAAGGAAAACTTCACTTTCATTTTTCTTTCTTTCTTCTTCTTTGAACCGTTCACAGGGCGAGTTTGGTCACCTGGTTCTCCTGGCTGTTTTTGACTGTGTGGATGACACTAAACTGGTGAAACAGGCCGTGCTCTCCGTAAGTTTGACGTCCAAACGTCCAGACGTCCAAACAGGCCAAAGGAAATCATAATAACGCTGGCGGAAGCTCATTTAAGCCTGACGCTGTCATGTCTGGTTTTCAGGAGATGTTGTCGTCCCTAGATGAGGTCATCAATAACAAATATGGCAAAAAGGTGTTGTTATACCTTCTGAGCCCCAGAGATCCGGCTCATCTGCTGCCAGAGATCATCAAGATGCTGGAGCGAGGAGATGGAAACGCGCACAGGTGAGGCGCAGCGGCACAAAAGATGTCCCGGATCAGAGAAAAGCCAAACCAGACGGTAAAATGACCAGAGGGGCGTCTGCTGGGCTCTCCTCAGCAAAAAGGACACAGCGGTTCGCAGAAAGGAGCTGCTGGACGCCGTGTCGCCCGCGCTGCTGGAATACCTCTGCAGCAACGCCCGCGCCATGGTGACGGACAAGGCCACCAGTGTCACCGTCAGCGACATCCTGGCCTCGGCCTGCGGCGACCTGCGGCCCGCGATGACCGCCGTCGCCCAGTTGGCCAATCAGGAGTTCGTACCAGGGGGGACCGATGGCCAGGTGAGGGTTTTCCAAAATGATAGACAAATCGAGAGACTATTACTAGATGAAATATTCAGAAGTAGCCTGTAAACTGGTCCAACTAGAGACGGATGATAAAGCTGGTTGTGAAGGCTCTGAGGGCCACACTTCTGCTCTAAACTCTGGGTTTGCGTTGCAGTTGCACATGGCGGAGCATCCCGCTGGGCACCTGGTGCTGAAATGGCTCATCGAACAGGACGTGACACTGGCGGAGGCCGGAAAGGAAGGTACAAACGCTGCGTTGTAGCTGGGAAAACGGTGTTTCTGCAGGAATGGTGTTTTTATCGGCCTCACCGTCTGTGTTCTTCACCTCTCTGTGGACGTCTCAGAGCGGTTCAGCAGGATCCTGGTGGACACGGTGGGTACGGACCGGCTGAGGAGCTGGGTCAAGGTCAACAGAGGAGCCATGGTGCTCTGCAGGTCAGTTCCTGGATCATCCTCCCTTTACTCTCCAGGCTCGTCTCTGTGATTCTGGCTTCTATGAGTGAAATATTTCCGATAAACGTGTTTGTGTGCAGCCTCCTGAACAGTTGTGATACGTCTGTGGCCGCTGAGGTGAAGACAGCGTTGGAATCCATCAAATCAGAGATCAGCAGCATCAGGAACAACAAAGGAGCCGAGATCCTGCTGGAGAATCTCGCCAAGTAGATGCTTTACCTCAAACTGTGTAAAATACAGAGTAATATTATGTTGTAATGTGGTGTGTGTCTGGGGAACTACAACAGGTAAAAAATGACCATGTTTGTGGACTTTTTAAAAACAAAATATGCAGCACAAATCTCGTTTGTTGGACGTGTTGCATTATGTTACCTTCACCGTGGACCTGGAGATGAACCTCAGCTCCTTTTACATTTAAATTCTATCTTTGAAGTCCCAGAATGCTTTTGTGGCAGGGAAAAAAGCCAATGAGAACTTCAGTTCAGAGAAGCATTTTTATGGTTTCAAAGCTCAAAAATGTCATATTTCACATCAATATTCTATATTGTATGCGAGAATGTCATCACAGAAAGACTAAGATCCAAGACGGATGTTTGAGCAGCAGACAGATGCCTTCTGATTGTTTTTTGTAATAAACCAAATTTAAATAATCAAACATGTTTTAGCTTCATTTTTTCCCAGTAGCCACACTACATTTGAATGCAACGGTCTGTGTGACAGCAATCACTACAAGTTTCACATTCTGAGTGTTTTTACTGGAATAAAAACTTTTACCTGGATGATGAGATGAAGCCTGGTTCAGCTTCTGTGCCCGAAGCTCGTTATTTTGTGCCTCGTTGACGTCTTAAACAACACGGAGCTGCGCACCTTCATGTCAGCTCCAATAAGATCTGAATGGATATAAAAGACACCGATGACACTCGTGTCGTTTGAGACACCCAGATGTGGGCAAATATTTAGCCTAACGGGCCAAATTGTGTTTTAGATCTTGATGAATGGAGCAGCCAGGTGGTGCAGGAAACCAACCAATGATTGACGGACTATTGACTGAGAAACTATTTTTGAAGAGCCTGTAAATCAGTCCAACTAGAGACGGATGATAAAGCTCCAAATGATATTTGGCCCCAACTTCTTGTGAGGACATGTTAGCATGCTAGGTGAAGGGGGTGGGGGAGTGGGGTCCGAACCTTTTTCTAACCAATCAACAACTCTCCTAGATTGGCTTTTATTGTAAAGGCTCTGTGCGCTGGACTAAATAGTTCAAGTAAGAAAGTTCCAAATTCTGTCTCCCTTCTGTTGATGTCAGTGGACCCATCAGTAAAAACAGGCTTGTCCTCCAGAGTGTCAGTCAGCAGGTTGTTGGTTGCAGCCCGGGGCAGGGCGCAGGCAGGGCGGCTGGCTCAGCCTCGCAGCACTCCGCCAACCTCTTTGCTGCCCTCCTTACAAACCGGACCTTCCCGCGCGCTTTTTTGCCGGTGGCAGTGTACTCGTGGGACTTGAGCTTGGCGTAGTAGTCAGAGAACTTGTTGTACAGGACGGAGATGGGCATGCCGTTGAGGATGATGCCGAAGGAGATGCAGGCCAAAGCCAAGACGCGGCCCAGGTTGGTCTCAGGGAACATGTCACCGTAGCCGACCGTGGAAATGCTCACCTGAACCAGAGAGCAGCACAACGATTAGCATCCAAGAGAGTTTATACCTTACAGGGATTCAGTTGGCGGGACTTTGCATCAAACACATTTTTGGGCTTTAATGAGGTGCTTGTCTGTGGGAAAGGAGAGACGACACTTCCATTATTAGTGAGGCTCAACCATCATTTGATCTTTCAGCTACCATTAAATATTATCAACCATCTGAAGGTGTCGAAGATTAGGAAAGGAAGAAGACTACCTTTGACTCTTTATTTCTCAGACTATATTATTGTTAGAGTTCAGGTTAAAATTATTTTTATGTATATTGTGGTAACAGTGCTCGTGAGACACTACAAACATGACGAGGACTGACGTACACACACATATTGAGCATCTTTCAGGAGTTCTTTTGTATCCTGATAGCTGAATTTCGAAGTTCTCTGTATCTTTAACACTATTTGGACTTGCAGAAAGTGAACAGAGAAGAGAGATCTGGAAGTGCAAAAGAAGACAGAGCAGCCTGTGAATGAGTGACTCACCGTGGCCCACCACCACGCCTGCGGGATGGAGGTAAAGTTGGTGTTATGGACGTCACGCTCCACAGTGTAGACCATGGCTGAAAACATGAAGATTCCCACACAGATGAACAGCAGCAAACATCCCACCTGCACACACAAACACGTGTGACGTCGCCATGATGCCCGGTTCCTCCTCTCTCCAATCTGACCCGTGTGAGAATGCGCCTCAGTGATTGCAGCGCAACGGTCAACACAATCATTCCCTTAAGGTCTTCCAGCATCCTCCATCTACAGCTGATGAGCAGGTTACAGGTGGTGAGAACTTTGGGAGACAGCAGGGGGGGACACTACAAATGTGGTGGTGGTACGGCGCATTCCTACCATCTAGGAGATCTTCCACCAACAGTGCCTGCAGGAGGCACGCTGCTTCACCAAGAACCTTGTTATTGGTGCATGTTTGCGCATACCAGATTAAAAGACAGCTTCTACTACCCCGACATCAGTCTCAGGATGGTCCACCCCCACAGATGACTGTGGGGGTGGTACTCCAGGAGTATGGGGGTTTAGGGTCTTCCTGTCTGCCGGGGCCACCCTTGGTGACCGATTCTGTTCATAACCCCACAGACAGAACTTCTAGACACATTAAGTGTTGAGGGGGTCTGTCTGGTGACTTGAGGATTGGGTCTCTGCTCTTTGCAGATGATGTGGTCCTGTTGGCTTCTTCAGTCCGCGACCTCCATTTCTCGCTGGATCGGTTCGCAGCGGCCAGGATGAGAATCAGCACCTCCAAATCTGAGAAAAAGGTGAAGCGCCTTGGCCGGGTTGGGAGGAGATCTTGCCCCAATACAGGAGTTTAAGTACCTCAGGGTCTTGTTCACCAGTGAGAGAAGAGTGGTGCAGGTGGTTGGCAGGCGGGTCGGTGCAGCATCTGCAGTAACGGGGACTCTGCACCTGTCCGTTGCGGTCCATATTTGTTCCTACCCTCACCTATGGAGCTTTGGGTAGTGGCCAAAAGAACAAAGTCACAGGTACAAGTGGCCGAAAATCAGCTTCCTCGGTGGGGTGGCTGGGCTCTCTTATAGATAAGACGGAAAGCTCAGTCTTCTAGGAAGAGCTCGTAGTAGATGAGAAGAGCCAGATGAGGTGGCTCAGGAACGTAGTCAGGAGGCCACCTGGTTGCCTCCCTGGCATGGTGTTCAGGGCAAGGCCCTGCAGCAGGAGGCCCCAGGGAAGACCCAGGAACGCCTCGGGAGCCCCCGGAAAGAGCTGGACAAAATAGTTGGGGAAAGGGAAGTCTAGGCATGCCTGCTTAGGCTGCTGCCCGGATAAGTGGTGGGAAATGGATGGATGGATGAATGGCTGAGTGGATGGATGGATTTTACTTCCAATGGGCACTTTCACTGAATACATGCCTTCATACTTGCACATGGCGTTTTATATTTTGTTGTTAATTGTTTGTCGTTTAATTTTTGTGGTCACCCGCATGTGACAAAAAACTGGACTGGCTGACCTGCTGGTAGCACTGTCTTAGCGTGAATCCAAAGGCCCTGAGGCCGGTGGAGTGGCGAGCCAGCTTCAAGATCCTGAAGATCCGCATCAGACGCATGATCCTGAGGACCTGGCCCACCTGCAGAAACAAAAGTCCTAGCGAAAGCCGCTACGAGTGGAAGAGAAGAAGAACTCTTTACCTTTCCCACACGCGCTACAGTCTGAAGGTCTCCTGGGTACAGGTGCACGTCTTTGTCCTCAAAACACTCGAGGATCATCTGCAGATAATGCGGCAGGATGGCGACCAGGTCCACGGTGGTCAGCACGCCGGCCCCGAAGCGCTTGAGGCTGGGGGTGGACGCCAGGCGCAGCAGGTACTCCAGGGTGAAGAAGGTGATGCAGGCGGTTTCCACGTGCTCGCCGTAGAACCGGCCAGTGGGCTGGCCGGACGCCGTCTGCAGGAGAAACACAACCCCCTGCCCTAAAATCATCTGAATGAGGTGCAACAAGTTTACAAACCAGCTGAGACTGATCACATGACCATTACTGATGTCATTGTTAAAATAAAATAAGATTTTGGAGGTTGTGTGCAAACTAGGGTGCCTCCTCTAAAAAATAATGACTAAACTGTTTAAAACTTGCTGCTTTCCAGCATTCTCCCAAACCTTGTACTGCATCTCCTCCACAGTGTTCAGTGTCATGGCGACAAGTGAGACCAGCACAAACATGGAGGAAGCAACCCCCATCAGCTTGGCTGCCACAGAGGAGAACGGCTTCTCCATCAGGTTCCACAGCTGCCTTCGCGCTGGTCCAAAGGCCATGCCCTGGAACAACGTCTCATTCTCCTCCGTCTCCATCTAAAGGACACAAATCCCTCACACTCAGAGTGGAAATGGGAATTGTGTCTGTTTTCAAAGCAAAAACATCACAATAGAACCATTCTTCGCAGTTCTGCCCTGAAATCTGAAGGAGCATAAATTTGATATTCTAGATTTAGGATTTTAGTTTAATCTTAGTAAAAAGAAAAAAAAAACCCAAGATCAGAACAAGTTCATGTGGTTTTTCTATTTTGGTGAAGTTTGATGAATCACAATGCAAAACTACACCGTTTCAAAAAACAAACAAACACAGCAAACAGAATGATGTCATGAGAAAACATCTTAGTTGTCACGGCAACCATGAGGGCCTCCATTGTTCGATGAGAAACTCTAAACAGGGCCGTTTACGGCTGTGAACACGGATCCTGGTGAACTTCACAGAGGGTTTTCATTTTTAATTTTTGTCATAATCTGTTGGTTTTGTGGCGCTCATCAAGTGAAAGAGTGATTTCAGGATGTCGTCAATAACGACAGCACACAGCTGACCGCTATAAGAAAGTCTTCTGTCTTCAGCTGCACCAGCTGCTTCGGATCCAGATGAATCTGGTGTAGCCTAAAGCACAGCTAAGACAGATGTGACCTTTGTCTTTGGTCCAGATCAAGCCCATCAACCCCCAAAGCATCAGAGAGCAGAAGCTGCTGGTCTGGTTGAAGGAACGATCACCAGAACACCACCTGTTTCAGCACAAACTCCCCAGCATGAACTAGCGGTTCAGATGTTCATCCATCTTAAAGAACATTAGCCCCCAACACTGGACCTGCATCTTAGAAACCCCCAAACCGAGCAACTAAAGTCAGGAATGACAGGAAAATGACTGATGGGAACGTTTCCACTGATACCGCCAGCATACCTCTGCCAACAGCTGTGTCTGGATCTTCAGCTGCTCGTTCAGCTCGTCCTGCTTCTCCTCGAAAGAGATGCGGCAGCAGCGTTGGCTGTTCTTGATCCTCACGCCCCAGTAGTTGATCTCCTCAATGAAGTTCCGTGGACACAGCTCGCCTTTAATGCTTAGCACTCCGGTTCTGACAAAGACAGTTCAATACAATTTTTCTGGAATTCTTTGTCTGTCTTCACCAATCATGGGGTTTTTTTGTTTGTTTGTTTTTAAACCTGTAGAAGTTGAATATGTTGTGGAAAACTGCGGGTCACGGTCAAAGAAGAACTCGTTTCTCTGGACAATGTAGTCATCACACAGCTCCACCTTCTTGCTGTGGTCTGTGCACGTAGCCAGACGTCCCATCCTCGTCTTGGGATACCTGGCAGCTAACCTGTACGGCAGACGGTACATCTGCAGCACAATGAGCCAAACATCAGCTCTAAAAACCCACTTTAAACCAACTGTAGGATTTTTTTTATATCTTATCAACATAGCGCCATTGCTGCCCTGATCCTGCTGCTGTTTTTGTCAATTTATATAATTATAGATGCAATAAATATGTATGCATACATTTATTCTAGAAGCTTTCTAAAACCTAATCTCCTTTAACACTTCACAGGAAAACTACACATACTGTCCAACAGTTATGAAAACTGGAACAAAAGAAAGATTTACATTGATAAAATGATTTGATCGTTCTTACCCAGATAATATCAGTCTATAGTAGTGAATAATCCAATAACTTTTACTGTATTGTAATTTAATACATTTAGGTGTGAATTTAATTGTGGATCTTTAATTTGGAAAAAAGCTTAATGTTAACTTCTTTTAAAAAATATGCTATCACACATTAGGTATTTAGTTTAATTCAATTTCATTCATTACAGAAACTGAATGCAATTTAATCATCCAGTTCTGGAACTGTCCGTTAGATGGCGCTAACGAGACCGTAGAGACGAGCTGGAAGAGGAGCGCCCCCTGGCGGAAGCTCTGATCTTGCTCTGACCATTGAAAAGGAAGGTTGTGATTTAGCATAAACTTAAAGTAAACTAATACATTTATTGTTAAATGGCAAATATTTGATGCTTTATCAAGATTTTTTCCAACAGTTTATGAGGTTTTTTCAAAAGCAGTTAGTACAAAATGAGCACATTGACAGCAGTCAGTCTAGACTCCTGGGAAGAAACTGACCGTTCCGCCGACGTTGATGTTGAGATTGAGGTGTTTCGCTGGAGAGAGGAGCAGCTGAGGAGACACCGGGAACTGATCCTGCACCTCCTCTTCTTCATACTCGGCATACAGGTCATAAATGTCTCTGCACAGATCCTGGCCAGTGTTAAAATACAAATTATTTTCAATCTGTACGCAGATATCAGAAACACAGCGAATTTCATCAATTCATCTTTAGAAAGGCAAACACTTTTAGATCTGAGATTTTTTTCCGCAATATTCTCAGAACAAATACCAAACTCTCTGGTAGGCACAAACAAGTGAGATTTAGAAAAGAACACTGACCGTCATGGAGCTCCATGGTTTAATACAGGTGTTGGTCAAAGCCACGTAGTCTCCAGAGTCTTTGACAGCCTGTTTCTGACCTCCAGGCTTGTAGCTGGAGAACAAACTCCTGCTCCGGGCTCTCAGGTGGGTCAACATGACGACTGAACAACGACAAGGGTCATCCAATAACCTGCAAGGAGACAGTTATCTAGCACACACACAAAATATCACACACACAGGCATAAGGAAGCATCACGAAGGAGCCGAACACATCCACACACACTCAGAGATGATCTGGGTGCTTAAGTTAAAACACTGATCCTCTTATCGCTGCATCTCTCTCCTCCCAGCAGCATCCAAGCCGAAGGCGTTCCAGACGTCTCATCACCGGCAAATTTCATCGTTTCATTACAAATAACACACTTTTCCCTAAATATGACAAATTAAACCTTCCATCTTTCCTGTCAGAAAAAAGTCAGCAAAATCTGTAAACACTGCAGTTTCATAAGAGGAAACAAATATTCTAGAAATCTGTCACTCATCTCACTCAACACTTCAAAATGCCTCGCTTACACACGTTAACCAAATACCTTCACATTAGGCAAAACCTCCTTGGCAGGTGCTGGAACCCCAGACCAGGATGCACCCACCGCTTCACTCCTGGTGCATCAAGCATCAAAAAGACTTAAAACAATCCGAAAATATAAATTAATTTCAGCATTAAAAGATGACTGCAGTCATCAGTAACACTGCTGATTTAGTGGGTAAACCCTTGACTGGGTGGTGGGGGAGGGAACGGCAGGGGGGGGGGGGGGTTCATAACACACACAAAAAGACAAGAATCCATGTCTTGAACCATAATTCTTAGATTTAATTTAGATTTGTAAATCAGTTTCTTCACAGGTACAGAGCATTTAGATTTTAATATACCCCCATCCCACTGTACAACGCTAGAAAAGTTCACAGCGACGTCACACAGACATATAAAAACGTTGTACCAAATGGTGTTTTGGCCTTAGACAGCGTTTTCTTCTTTAGCTATATCTTGTGTTTAACCCTGGCACAACACCCAGCCATAGCAAAACCCAGTTCAGTTCAAATGTATACAATCTTATTTACATAAGAAACATTTGAACAAAGTGCATTAAAGAGTCCTGATTGATCGTCGTATCTGAGGGATGATTCATATTTACAATATGTACACAAGTGGAATCTGACAATCATTACCAAGCTATAATAATAATAATAATAATAATAATAATAATAATGGAACACTGGAAGGACTGAAAAACCAGTTACGGGAAGTTGCAGAGTGGGGTTTCTGGAAATATTCACACACAAAGTCTGGACTGAGTAACTATCAACTCCTTACTCGTGTACAGGCTTTGAATCCTGTCACTAAATAAGCCGACGGGACCCACAGATCAGATCCAGATGCTCTGGCAGCATTTCTTCGTCCTCATGTTTCTGTCTGATCCGGCGGCTCCCAGCAGAGCAGAGCACCAGACAGCAAAGATGAGGGGGGGCGGGGAGTGAAAACAACCTGGCGGGTCATGATTAGTGTTGGGTGTCACCGTCGTCCCGTCGCGGGCTGTGATAATGCACTTCAGAAGGCGTTTGGTCGTCCGGGTAGAGCCGCTGCCAAAAGCAAACCCCTGGCACTGAAAGAGGAGGTTCACGTGACGCTGGGAGTGGGAAGGGAAAGGAAAAAGCCGAGACCATCACGACAAATCGTCGTCTGTGCTCACTATTGATATCTGCAGAGAGAGACAACAAAGGCAGGAAAGAGAGCGGTTGAATATTCGTCCTCTGCACGTTTGGGAGACTGTTTTTAACCTGCTCCCCCGGCGGCGAGCGCGGCTCGGCCCATCTTGTGACTGTGGATTTATATTCATCTGCATAATCTGCGTACACAGAGATGTTCTCTGAGCAGCTAACAATGTGAGGGATTACTCAGGACAGCCAGGTTGAGAGCAGAGGTCAGCAGCAGCATCTGCCTCCTCCAACCCAGAATTAAAGGAATTAACAGCAACAACTGGGGGAAAGATTCACCAGCTGAGCTCATTTTGGTTTGAAGGCTGTTTTTCACCATGATTCTATGTACTTACCGCAGGATACGTGTGTCCGACGTTGGCGCCGTGTCGGGTGATGTCAATGTTGAGGTCTTCCTCTGTGGTCTTCAGGTAGACCGGGTTGTCAAAGTTCATGCTCTTCTGGTTCTTCAGCTGCCAGTTTCGCCACATTAGGTAACCGCCGGCTGCTGCCATGGCCAGGAGCACTGAGGAGAGGACAAACACAGCCAGGAAGTTCAGCAGCCATCACCAGATCCAAATCACTCCCTGCGGTGTCCAAATTAAGCCTCAAACAAATCTGATAGTCTTAATTGAGCCCTTCCGAGGCTGCAAACATCTGTTCCTGTTTATCCGCTCTGCGGTGCTTCTACCACAGATGGACAGCAGTGAAAGAGGAGTGAGGCATCACTCACACACGGGCAGAATGGCCCAGGCTGCTGCAGACCCTCTGGCTGTGGAGTCCACCTGGATGGACGTGCTCACATTGGCTTCTGGAAGACAAAGGCAAGCACATCAGCAAAATCAGCCATTAGCTTAAACCCAGTCGGACACGGGGACTGATCGCGCTTAGAAGAGCACCAAGACGTGAAACCCATCCACCAAACTCAAACTGCAGGCCGTAGCACGAGCTGCGTCCTCGTGCATATCCACGATACCGAGCTGGAGAATTCCATGGCTATCAAGGTTGTCAAATTTATTTTTTAAATTTAATGTTGGCTGAAAAAGATTGTCCCTCTGGAAACAAGACCAAGGCACAGATTTCTCTCTCGGATATCTATCTTAAAGTGTTTTCATTTCAAAAGGAGCTTTTCTCATTTACAGCATTCAGACTAAACAGCTAATACATTTTTTTTTTAGTCACAAAAATATTTTTAAAAAGATTATGACTAGAAATGTTTATATCTAAAATTGGCAGAGTTATAATCAGGTTGTTAGACTTTTCTATCAAGCATGTTTGCAGAAGTGCAGCTGTAGGAAAGTTTGACTTGCAGACTGCATGAGAAATCCACACAGCTGGGGGCATTACTACAAACATGCTGGGGTGTGAGAAAAGCCCCAGAACTCAGAACCAGTGAGTGACCAGACTGGTAAACAGCTCAAGAGAAAGCAGCAAGAGACAATGGGGGTGGGGGGGGGGGCGTGCCTAAACATACAGCAACAGTCGGACGTTTATTCCAAATCTCCGTGCACCAGAGACAATAAATTAGTGTCACCATTCAACTTGTCATCATGACAATCGTTTACAGCTTGGGGTATTTCCTCATTTCTACCGCTAGATGTCGCGCCCGAGCCGCACACGCAGCTGTCCAACGCGTCAGTCATTTCCATATTAACAGAGCAGCTGAAGCTGGAAACAAACAGCAAAGTGTTTCTCAGCTCTTTGTGCTGCTACAACGTCCATTTTTCTTTATCACTACCAGGCTGCATTGTTCAGAGGATTAGTACAACACTAGCACATCTTGAGACGCTTAAAGAACACAGAAAACAAAAATACATCTGGTTTTTGAGCTTAGAGAAAATACAGACTGAAAATTGGAAAGCTCCCTCACACACTTTTTTTCTCTCTCTCACACACACACACACTCTCTCTCTCTCTCTCTCACACAGACACGTGTTTCAGAACATAGTGCTGGGTGGTACACCAGTTCTACCAACTAAGTTTTTGAAACCCATATAACTGAGTATTCAGCGTACACAACGTTCAGACAGCGCTGCTGCAGGACAGCATTTAACAGGTGACTCTTGCTGTGCTGCGTTCGAACGCCCTTGGAACGCGCTAACAACTGATTTGAAAAGTCCAAATTCAGTCAGCGCTTTCCGAGTTTCCAGGATATCGGAACACTGCATGAAAGACTACATGAGATAAGATTAATAAGAGTTGCAAAACAGAAGTTTCAAAACAAGTTAAACATGACACAGAATAACTTTTTAAATTAAAAAAAGAAATAAAATACTGTGAATTTTTTTGTCATACTGCCCAACACTACCAGAACCTGAAAATTTTGTAGACAACATTGCTAGAGCAGAGCAGAGGATCACATGCATATTAAAGGTGGAGATCATCTACAACAAAAGCCTGATGCACATCTGTATTCATTCCTTGAAAACCTATCAGAAGAACCCAGAGAGGAAGGACAGAAGTTAACGAGGTGATCGTAAAATTCCAGCCATAAGCAAGAATGTTGCTGCTTTAATTAGGAACTTTGTGGATTTTAAAAATGATCAAATCATCCTTAATTATTCTGCTGTTAACAAAAGCAACACGCTTGCTTTCATGGCAGACATTTCTCCCTCTTTGGATCCCCCCGCCCCTCCTTTTCTGTCCAAGCACCCACTGGTACAGATCTTTTATTCTGTGACTGCCACAGCAACACAAAGAAGGTACGGAGATTACTACAACTGGTACGAAGATTATTACAACCCTCGCAAAAATTTTGCTAATAGACTTTTAGTTTGTTTTTTTCAGTCCTTTTCCTATAAAAGACCTCAACAAAACATGTTTTTGGATCTGGGAAACAATGCTAGGATACAGAGCCAACATCTGGCCCCAGCTCACCAAGTGGGGGTGTTAAAAATCACACTTTCCCTGACCTTCACTATAACTGAAACCAACATTGTGAAAATGGCCTATTTTTCTGTTGGTAACTCTGAACAAAAGTGTGGAATTTGTTCTTAGCAGATCCAAATGCATTTTATGTGTTTGTATAACTTTTTTTACACTGATGAAACGAGAATTGGGTCTATTCTTAAGAATGCTGCAAATTCATTTTATTTCTTTCCAAATGACAAAAAAAGTTTATAACTTTTGCAAAGTAAAATTCCAACAGAGCCCCGAGACCTCATACCATGAAAAGATAATATTTAAATATGCATGAATTTAAATCCCACCGAGCAAAGTAGTATATTCTTATATTTTATTAATTTAAAATCCTTCTGTTTAAGACTTTTTGCCTCCTATGCTTTGAATTTTAAGTTCTTCGTCCTTTGTCCTTCTTAGTTTGTTTCCATGTCGTCGCCGTCAATTTATTTTTGGTCATTTTTGTTTGCGTCAATTGAAATAAATTTAAATATTTTCTTCTCGTAATTTTATAACTCTGTTTGAAATCTTTTTTAGATCACCATCTTA
>CAAE01014621.1:17273-28581 GCA_000180735.1 Tetraodon nigroviridis | reverse complement strand
GCTACAATAATAATAATAATAATAATAATCCTCCCCCCCCCCCGGGGTCCTCGAACCGCCACCTTAACGTGGTGGAGGGGTTTGAGTACCCGAATGATCCCAGGAGCTATGTTGTCGGGGGCTTTATGCCCCTGGTAGGGTCACCCAAGGCAAACAGGTCCTGGGGGGACGGGTCAGACAAAGAGCGGTTCAAAAGGCCTCTATGATGAACACCAACAAACGGTCCGTGACGTCGCCCGGAAAGGCGTTACCGGGGCCCCACCCTGGAGCCAGGCCTGGGGCGGGTGCACGTGGGCGAGCGCCTGGTGACCGGGCCTTTTCCCACGGGGCCCGGCCGGGCTAGCCCGAAGAGTGACGTGGGACTACCCTCCCCTGGACCCACCATCCGCGGGAGGAGCCGTAGGGCCGGGTGCAGAGAGATCTGGGCGGCAGTCGAAGGCGGGGGCCTCGGCGACCGGATCTCCAGACATGGAAACTAGCTCTGGGGACATGGAATGTCACCTCGCTGGGGGGGAAGGAGCCTGAGCTTGTGCGGGAGGTTGAGCGATACCGGCTAGATATAGTCGGTCTCACCTCCACGCACAGCTTGGGCTCTGGAACCCAACTCCTTGAGAGGGGTTGGACTCTCCATTTCTCTGGCGTTGGCCGCGGGGAGCGGCGGCGAGCAGGTGTGGGCCTACTCGTAGCCCCACAGCTCAGCCGCTGCGTGTTGGCGTTTACCCCGGTGAACGAGAGGGTTGCGTCCCTGCGCCTTCGGGTCGGGGACAGGTCTCTCACTGTGGTGTCGGCCTATGGGCCGAACAGCAGTGTAGAGTACCCGGCCTTCTTGGAGTCTCTGGGAGGTGTACTGGAAGGTGCACCGACCGGGGACTCCGTTGTTCTACTGGGGGACTTCAACGCCCACGTGGGCAACGACAGTGACACTTGGAGAGGGGTGATTGGGAGGAACGGCCTCCCTGACCTGAACCCGAGCGGCATTCTGTTATTGGACTTCTGTGCTAGTCACAGTTTGTCCATAACGAATACCATGTTCGAGCACAAGGGGGCCCACCGGTGCACGTGGCACCAGGACTCCCTAGGTCGGAGGTCGATGATCGACTTCGTTGTCGTGTCATCTGACCTCCGGCCATGTGTTTTGGACACTCGGGTGAAGAGAGGGGCAGAGCTGTCAACTGATCACCACCTGGTGGTGAGCTGGGTCCGCTGGCGGAGGAGGAAGCCGGAAAGACCTGGCAGGCCCAAGCGTATTGTGAGGGTCTGCTGGGAACGTCTGGCAGAACCTTCTGTCAGTGCGGCCTTCAACTCACACCTCCGGGAGAGCTTCTCCCAGATTCCGGGGGAGCCCGGGGATATGGAGCCCGAGTGGGCTTCGTTCTCGGCCTCTATTGTCGATGCGGCCATTCGTAGCTGTGGCCGTAAGGTCTGCGGTGCCTGTCGCGGCGGCAATCCCCGAACTCGGTGGTGGACACCGGAAGTAAGGGATGCCGTCAAGCTGAAGAAGGAGTCCTACCGGGCCTTGTTGGCTCGGGGGACTCCTGAGGCAGCTGACGGGTACCGTCGGGCCAAGCGTGCTGCAGCTCGGGCGGTTGCAGAGGCAAAGACTCGGGTCTGGGAGGAATTCGGGGAGGCTATGGAGGAGGACTATCGGACGGCCCCAAGGAAATTCTGGCAAACCGTCCGGCGCCTCAGGGGGGGGAAGCGGTGCCCCACCAGCACTGTTTACAGTGTGGGGGGAGAGCTGCTGACCTCGACTGGGGATGTTGTCGGGCGGTGGAAGGAATACTTTGGGGATCTCCTCAATCCCACCGTCACGTCCCCCGAAGAGGAGGCCGAGGCTGGGGACCCAGAGGCAGACTCATTCATCACCCTGGCCGAAGTCACCGAGGTGGTCAGAAAGCTCCTTGGTGTCAAGGCTCCAGGGGTGGATGAGATCCGTCCTGAGTACCTGAAGTCTCTGGGTGTTGCGGGGCTGTCTTGGTTGACACGCCTCTGCAACATCGCGTGGCGGTCGGGAACAGTGCCTCTGGACTGGCAGACCGGGGTGGTGATCCCTCTGTATAAAAAGGGGGATCGGAGAGTGTGTTCCAACTACAGGGGAATCACACTTCTCAGCCTCCCCGGCAAAGTCTATGCCAAGGTACTGGAGAGGAGAGTTCGGCCGATAGTCGAACCTCGGATTCAAGAGGAGCAGTGTGGTTTTCGGCCTGGTCGTGGAACACTGGACCAGCTTTACACCCTCCATCGGGTGCTCGAGGGTGCATGGGAGTTTGCCCAACCAGTCCACATGTGTTTTGTGGACTTGGAGAAGGCATTCAACCGTGTCCCGCGTGGTGCCCTGTGGGGGGTGCTTCGGGAGTATGGGGTCCGGGGCCCTTTGCTAAGGGCTATCCGGTCCCTGTATAACCAGAGCAGGAGCTGTGTCCGCATTGCCGGCAATAAGTCAGACCTGTTCCCGGTGCATGTTGGACTCCGCCGAGGGCTGCCCTTTGTCACCGGTTCTGTTCATTGTATTTATGGACAGAATTTCTAGGCGCAGCCAGGGGCCGGAGGGGGTCCGGTTTGGGAACCACAGGATTTCATCGCTGCTTTTTGCGGATGATGTTGTCCTGTTGGCTTCATCGAACCAGGACCTGCAGCGTGCACTGGGGCGGTTTGCAGCCGAGTGTGAAGCGGCCGGAATGAGAATCAGCTGCTCCAAATCCGAGGCCATGGTTCTCGACCGGAAAAAGGTGGATTGCCCTCTCCGGGTGGGTGGGGAGTCCTTGCCTCAGGTGGAGGAGTTCAAGTATCTCGGGGTCTTGTTCACGAGTGGGGGGAGGATGGAGCGCGAGATTGACAGGCGGATCGGTGCGGCGTCGGCAGTGATGCGGTCGCTGTATCGGTCCGTCGTGGTGAAGAGGGAGCTGAACCGAAAGGCGAAGCTCTCAATTTACCGGTCAATCTACGTTCCTACCCTCACCTATGGTCATGAGCTTTGGGTCATGACCGAAAGCACAAGATCGCGGATACAAGCGGCCGAAATGAGTTTCCTCCGTAGGGTGGCCGGGCGCTCCCTTAGAGATAGGGTGAGGAGCTCGGTCACACGGGAGGACCTCGGAGTAGAGCCGCTGCTCCTCCACGTCGAGAGGAGCCAGCTGAGGTGGCTCGGGCATCTGGTCCGGATGCCTCCTGGGCGCCTCCCTCGGGAGGTGTTCCGGGCATGCCCCACCGGTAGGAGGCCGCGGGGAAGACCCAGGACACGCTGGAGGGACTATGTCTCTCGGCTGGCCTGGGAACGCCTCGGGATCCGTCTGGAGGAGCTGGAGGAAGTGGCTGGGGTGAGGGAAGTTTGGGAGCCCCTGCTTAGACTGCTCCCCCCGCGACCCGGCTCCGGATAAAGCGGCAGATAATGGATGGATGGATGGAGAGTGCGAGCGAAGCGCACCGCAGACGTGTAATCTGCCTCACGGTCACACACTCATTAGCTTCTACTGACCTGAAATCATCGCATGAAATGAAGTCGAAAAGCATATCTTTTCATCTAATTAGCAGCGTCCTACTTTACTCAAATAGCTGTGTTTAAGGGGTTCGTTTGCTGTTGTGGTTTAAGTGTTTAAAAAGCCGGTTCGATCCCGCGGTCCGCGGGAATCATCTTTGGTTTTGGGCACCAGTCACCCTCCAGACGTCAGGTTGTTGTTGTTGGCGTGAAAGTGTGTGGCCACTGGTGGGAAAACCTCTGAAGTCGTCGTGCTTGTCAGGGATGTCAAGCTGGAAGGACCGCGCCAGAGGCATCCGTCCGGAGGGTCAGCGCCAAGGAGATGGTGATCGGGCTGGAGGGAGTGGAGCTGGGCGCCGACGGGAAGGTGAGGAAGCGTCCGCCGGCCGGGCGGGGAAACGGCGCAAACCTGCACGCGTGTTTACCGTTAAAGGTCCTGGAATGCGACTGTCCTCTGACTGTCTGCAGACCGTCTCCTACACCCAGTTCCTGTATCCCACCAACGTGCTGGGGGGCAGGAGGAACACCATCGACTCCACCTCGTCCTTCGCCCAGTCTCGTAACGCCAGCCACCGGAGCCTCAGTTTGGGCCGCGCCAACAGCAACCAGAGCAGCCTGGACACAGGTGGGTCACAGGGCCCGGGGCCGGGGCCGGGGCCACACCTGTCCTCCTCACCCTCTGCTCTCTCCGCTCCGCTCTGCAGGCAACGAGCTGGGGGACTTTCGCGAGTACGACCCCAACCTGCTGGACGACCCGCAGTGGCCTTGCGGCAAACACAAGCGGGTCCTCATCTTCCCCTCCTACATGGTGAGAAAAGACACCAGCTGCATTTTGTCCTCTGCTGTTATGTCTTTTCCCAAGATGTTCCTCATTATCTCACTGTTGACGCTCCTGGTCGGAGGTGTTTTTGTCGTCCTTGACCGTCTTTGTAGCCACTTTTTCCACCGCTGCCAGTAACAGTACCAACGCGCTGGAAGTGTTTGTCTGCTCCGTTGGTTTGCTTTTCAAAGGGGAAAAAAAACATGTCCTCTGGAATTTGGTCAGCTTTTTTTTTTTTTTTCTGTCCCGGAGGAGGCGGATGGATGTCCGATCGCTTTTGCCTTTCTGGGAAAAAGGTGGATGTTTTTTATCACCGCCAAAACAGAAATGCAAACAACGGCCCCTGGAGTTCCCTCTGCATTCCCTCCTCATTCGTTCACCGGTTGTGTTTTTGCTTCGGAGGCTGGAAGAACACAGGAGGACCGAGGCAGCTGAAACCTTCAGTCGAGGCCGGACTCTGTCTCTTCGACAACAGTGGCCATTGTGTGTCTGAAAGCAACAAAGTCTGAGCTGGATCTTGACGAGGAGGGTTCTGGGAAGGTTGCTTAGAACCGATCCTCAGAATACAGAGACACAGCGAAGTCCTGCATTTTTTAATTGAAAATACGACTTGTTTTCTTGAAAACCTCATGACAGCGCTGGAGGAGAGAAATCCTCTTTATTCCTCAGGGATCTGCTGCTTCTCGAGCTGCCAGTAGCAGCAGGCTGATCATTTTGATCTGGCTGCCAAACCTGATGTTGAAGCAGGTTTGCACATTCAGGTCCGACGAAGCAGCGCTAACATTAGGGTTCAGCGCACAAATGCTCTCGAATTCCAGTAGAATGATTCAGTCTGAGTCCACCTGAGAGGTGACCCCTAAACACGTTGGAGCAATATTGAAGCAACAAATCACTCGATTTGACATCTTTCTTTTTTTCAGACGACGGTCATCGAATACGTCAAACCCTCCGACCTGAAGAAGGACATGAACGAAACCTTCAAGGAGAAGTTTCCCCACATACGGCTAACCCTCAGCAAGATCCGGAGGTAAGCCCACACCACACATTCTGTGGTTAGGTTTTTTTTTCTTATCATCCTTCTGCTCTTTCACCACCACGCAGTTTAAAAAGAGAGATAAAAAAGTTGGCCCAGGACGAGTGCGGCTACGAGGAGCCGACTGTCGCCATGGCGTTTGTCTACTTTGAAAAACTCGTTCTTCAGGGCAAACTCAACAAGCAGAACCGTAAACTGTGCGCCGGCGCGTGCGTCCTGCTGGCCGCCAAGATCGGCGGCGACCTGAAGAAGCACGAAGTCAAGCTTCTGATCGACGTGAGTCCCCCCCACAGAGCCCAGAGCGCACCATCAACACACACTTTCTGGTCGTATCAGAGGTGTAAAATAAGAGTGCAGTAGGAGGCCTTCACTTAAATGTGTGTGTGTGTGTGTGTGTGTGTGTGTGTGTGTGTGTGTGTGTGTGTGTGCGCGCACACTGTAAAAAGTATCTAAAATAGCTCATCATTTTGGAGCCCTTGTGTGTTTTTTTTAATGAAATATCTATTTAGTAAAAAGAAAGGGGGAACCAATCTGCAGCAGTATCAGTGCTCCATCCAGACGGTTTGTGCCGTCGCACACCCTACCGTTGTTGATTGTGAGTGAATTATTAACTTGGGTGACTTATTTTTTAGTTCAGAAGAAATTTTCAGCTACAGCAACTTTCAACTTAGCAAACATGTTGGACGGAGAAGTGAGGCGAATCAGGCCTAATTTCCAAGAGGGAGGTTTAAATTGTCCTAAAGATGAAGAGCGATAAAGGTAGAGGAGTTAAATAACCCCCAAAAGAGAAAGCATATCTGTCGTTTCAGCAGATCTTTATGCTAACACGCAGAAGGCTTTTATTGGTTTCTGGAGACCTGAAAGAATACGTGTGTGGAGGCCAGCTTTCAGCGAGCAAATATCTCGCTTCTGCTTCTTTACCGGATAAGTGAAAAACCTTTTGTATTTTGTTGCAACCTCAAGCCAGCGACTTTCATATTTCCTCTGCGACTCCTTTGTTCGAAAGAGAAATGAGTCAACTGAGACAGCTCACGTCCACAGCGGTGCAGCCAAATTGGGCAAACAGGAATTTCCTCTTGCACAAATGCCCCGAGGCATTTGTGCAAGAGAAGAGCCCTGCTCCTGACACTCCTCCGTCCTTCTCCTCCCACAGAAGCTGGAGGAGCGCTTCAGGGTGAACCGCCGCGAGCTGATCGCCTTCGAGTTCCCCGTCCTGGTGGCGCTGGAGTTCAACCTGCACCTGCCGGAGCACGAGATCATGCCCCACTACAGACGCCTGCTGCAGACCTCCTAGCGTTGGCGCTCCGGCAGGAGGACGGCCGCCCGCTTCTCCTTCTGACCGGCCCCTGGAAAACAGCACCCACCTCTCCCGGCTGGCTCCTCGCGCTCGCTGGTGGCGCCGCCGCCGCTTGTTGCTCGTCTCCTTAGGCTCCTTCCTGACACCAGCCAGAGGGGGGCGCACTTTGCCAGCCTTCCCTTCCTCTTCCTCCTCCTTCTCTTCCTCCTCCTCACCACATAAAAAGGGTTCAGCAACTGCACAAAGGTTCTTTTTCTGCCTAGTCCTGTTGTGTTTTTTAAACCCTCTCTTGTTGATTAAGAGAGCTTTGAATGATGCCGATTGTAACCTTTTTATCAGCTTTTCATGAATCTCCCCGAACTTTGCTTCGATCAGTCGCCACCAGACCTGCAGCAAAACCATCTTAGCAGCAGTCGTTGTTATAAAAGTGCACTTGTTGTGATAAAAAGCCGGACTGTTTTTCATTTTTCTAGAAATGAGGCTGCATCTGAAGCACCACTGGGGTTATTTGAATGGATTTTTTTGGACTTTTTCTGTCTCTTTGGGGTTCTCCGATGGCCTCAGCCACCTGGATAAATAATAGTAACCATTTATACACAGACGAAACTCCATATTTTGAAAAAAGGGTTCCGTTTTCCTTTTTTACGGACTCAAGGAGACCAGAACCACTTTTATCAGTCACATTTCCTCTGCTCTATGTTAGAGTTTATCGCTAGCACATTTACGGTGCTGTCAACGGTTCAGAAATGGAGTTTGGAAGGAAACGAGAGGACCAACACCCTTCGGCAGTGTTGAGCAGCGGAGTTGAAGCTCCGGCCACCAGAGAAACATGGATGTTGCGGATGAAGACCCTCAGCTTTTTAGATTACGGCAACTCGAATGAACAACAGAGACATTTCTACGATCGACTGAGTGTTACTTAATTTTCTTTAGGCATTCGTCCCAACTGTATTCTCTTCTCTTTTAAATCGTCTTAAGCAGTATCAAAGCGTTACCAGGCTTCCGGATCAAATCAGACTGTTGTTTTGATTATGTTTGAGGTCACCACATCAAAACCTCAAACCAAAATTTGAAGAAAAGCTTGGCTTGTGCCGATGGAAGGTGTTCTTTTTTAAAATTACCGCCAATTACTCAACCCAAAGACTTTGCAATAAAATGCACAATGAGGAAATCTGCGAGGAAACGTTAGCGTCTGTGTATGTTTTGTAAATGAGATCCTGAGCTTGTTCAATCGAAACAAGGCTGCGTGTTTCTTGGCGTCCTCTGCCGCAGCAACGTAAAGGGCCAACACGGCCTGCGTCTGTTCTTAAACGCTCAAGGTGTGTTCACACACAGCAAATGTTTGACTTGCTCTTAAGGCATCAGTGTGTATACACACACACTCACACACACAGACCGACACTCATTCCTCTGACAAGGAAAGATTTAGAATTTCCTAAGTTTTACTCTGCTTTTGTGGGAATTTCAAAGCAGGAAAACTAGAGAAAAGCAAAACTTGCTGGATTTTTTGATTCTTTCATGCATGAATTTTGTAATCACATGAATCAAGGTTTCTGTTCTCGTCATCTGATATTTTCCTCCCAGAAGGTTCAGCATGAACTGGTGCTTTGCACGTCTGATGATCTGTCGGCCATCCCGATCCTCAGACGTTCTTAGTTTTTTTGCACTGAGAACAACCGGCCAAAGTGTAACAGATGATGCAACGAACGTTCAACACGTTTGTTTATGTGCAGCCATGGCAACAGAACCCTGCATCATAAAGAAAAAGAGTTGGCCAAAGCCACTCTCCGTGAAAGGGTCGAGGCGTAAAAACAGTCCAGTCAATTCAAAGTCATCAAGAGTTGGAGACAGTTAAAGGCAACTCTCAGGGAATCTGAGAGGAAGAATAAAAAGACCAGCACGATCACGGGCGGAGGTCACATCAGGTAGGTCAGGTTTTCACCTCACTTATCACACACTTCACAAATGAGATCATGGTTCATATCATTTGTTGGTTTCAATAACAGGTGTTTGCAGAGAGAAAACACGAAGCATTCACAGTGAATTCTAACATTTCTCTCAGAAAATGAAGACAAACGACCTCTTTCTAGGCAACATGACGCACGCAGCTCTCCGGGCCCAAACATCATTCAGCAGCCAGCAGCTCCAGGTGATCCCTGCACACCTGTGCTTCTGATGCAAGCCCAGAGGTGGGTTCCGGGTGGGGAGCGGGCTCTCCTGCTTGACATACATCCAGTGTAAACAAGGCGGGCAGTCACGCCAGCCTCCTGCTGCCATCAAAACAAACAAGCCAGGGCCCAGCGTGGCCACATGGCGTATGCGGCTTAGTCCCCTCCATTGACAGCCTAATTCCCCCCTCGCCGCTTCATAAAGGGCTCTATTGACAGCCCTTCCTGAGCCCCGCTCACACATAAGTGACCCTCATTGTGAAAATATGTGTACCATCGTCAGGGCCAGCAGAGGTCTGTCGCCCTTCCCTTTAAAACAACAATTGGCTGAAGCTGCATTTTGCCCCTTTCCTGTGATGATAGTGTGACTCAGGGCTTTTACCGGCCGGAGGGGGTAAACACCGAGCCCCCGAGCAGCGCAAACTCTCACACCATCCCGGCCAGGCCGCCAACAGCACAAAAAGGGGCGTTGGGAGGGGGGAAAGGCGCTGCAGGAGGGGCTGGAAACCTAAGGCCCTCCTCAGGTCTGACCCGGCCACCTAATCCCTTTTGTTCCGGGGGGGGGAGAGCCGAGCGCAGAGACAGACGAACCCGGAGAAAGAGAAACCCGGCCCAGCAGAGCCGCACATTAAACACTTCTCACACTTATTTATTGATGGATTTTTGAGAGGGAAACAGCCTCAGAGGCAGAGGCCCCACTTGAGTTCAAGGACAAGTGTGTGGGAGGAAGGACGAGGGAGGAAAACACACGTGGGAAAGGCTGTTGGAAATGTTGGGAGGTATATCTGCTTTTAAAGGTGACAAGGTGAACAATCTGTGGATAAAAGGAACCGAATCATTGTCAAAAAAAGTTTCAAAAATAAGCACAATTTGATTAGCCTGTTGTCTTTTGTCCTTGTGTTATCAGTTTACCTCCTTTTTTTAACTTTACTCTGACTTTAGGAGTTATTTAAGTGATTCTTAGGCTTTATTTTCTTTATTTTATTCTAGACAACAGGACAATACTATTACACAACAGCCTTGTGGGGCGTGTTGGCCCTTATTAGAAAATGTGGCATTATCCTGTTGTCAGCTGGTCAATTTATTATGTCACTAAAGTACACACCCTGTGTACGCATGAATGTGTGAGTGAAAGATGACACCAGATCAGAGTTGAGCGTTACATAAGAGAATTTCACCTGCAAGCAGTGCGGCAGGTCTGCAGAGGAAATTAATATTTTAGTCTGTCAGCTGCATTCACACAACGGTCCTGTGGTCTCACAGAGCAGCGGATGAATAAGTCATGGAGCGTGCACACACACACACACACACACACACACACGAAGAAAGCGCTCAGTTTGACACAGACCTTTGAACTAGGCAAGAGCAACTTGTAGTCTTTGTGTTTTTGGTGGCGATTAAGCAGAAGCTGCAGACTTGCATCTTCCTTTTCGTGATACTCTGCTCTACCTACACTCACCAAAAAAAGAAGGAAAAAAAACAGTGGAAGCACGTTTCTATTTCAAGACAAAAAAGGAGGTCAGTCCTGCTCCATGGCTGAGCAGATGGGCCAGGGCGCCCCCCAGCGGCCATCCTGAGTAACCACACAGAGAACCACTGTATATGCTCGCTTGGCATCAAATTGAAACAGGAAAATTAAAATTGGTAAAATGAGGAAAAAAATTTTAAAAAGCAGCATTGTTTAATTTGCTTATATTTAATAGGAGTTAAAGTATTTAAAAATGTGTCTTTTTAAATATCTCTTTTATAACATTCAAACCATTTTGTTTAGAGACATTTCACCAATTCACTTAAACATTGTATTTTCTTTACGTTCCATTAAAAACAAACAAACAAACAAACAAACTCAAAAGACAACTGGAATGGTGTTCACAGCAACTTGGCTAAAATTTTCCTAGTATCAGCTTAATAGGACAATTATGTTTAATAAACCAAAATGGCTAAAACACTGGTAATAACATAAAAGAATGAGAATCTAAATTTTTAAAAAATGAACCATTCTGCTGTCACCTCATATTACCCATACCGTATTCCGTATCATTGCACTCTAAATTATGAAATAATTAATTTAAACCGGTATCCTGTGTGCTATTTACAGCATAATCTTTTCTTGGTGCAAGAAAGTTTTTGTCCAGTAACTCCACTCTGCATCATTTCAACAACAAGAAAAAAACAGTGTTAGTAGTCATGAAGAATTCACAGCTGGCATCAATATGTCCCTAAAATGATGCCACAACGCTTCTTTATATTTATAAAAGCCAAGTGAGAACCTTAAAAGGGCACTTCAGAAACATCAAATCCAAAAATTAAATGCTGCTTCTATGCTGTCAGCGGGGTAGATTTGAAATAATAAAATGTGGGTTCTGGTTACTAAAGCCAAAAACAAATACTGTGGGTCTGCTCAGTTTACAACAATAAAGACATACATACTAAAGAGCTCTGGGCCCGGGGTTTAAAAAGTTAGACGCAGTCTGTTATAAGACACATATTAATGTCAGTTAATACAGCAATCCAT
>CAAE01014620.1:283758-295891 GCA_000180735.1 Tetraodon nigroviridis | reverse complement strand
GACAAAGCAGTCAAATGTGACAGAAATAGATAAAACCATTTTGCCATTTGCGCAGTTCGTGTAATAGGCTATTTAAATTATTATTATCAGCTCTGGGTCACAATATGTAGCATGTTCTTGGTGTTGATTATCTCTTATTCCTTTATTTTTTATACATTTAGGTTAAATCAATGCATTGCTTTTAGACTAGGAGATGCCAACTATCTTAAAGAATAAATAAAATAAAATAAATAATATAATAAAATAATCATATAATCATTGATATATATTGTGATTTTTATTCTTTAAAACATGGGTTTACTGTTGCTATGATTCTTGGTTCTTTTGTGAAGTTGAGATGATTTTCCTCTGGTGTGGGTGTGTGACTGAAAGGAGTGCGTGTCCTTTGACAGCCAGGCGACTCATCCAGGGTTTATAAACCCCTCGCTTCTGGCAACTGCTGCGATTGACTCCAGCACCCCACAGTAACCCTGATTGGGAATAGGTGCCAGTTTACAACATTGGGCCTTTCGAAAAGTCTTTTGAAAAGCTTCAAGGCTGAGCACTTACAAAACACATACTTTAACAAAAGACTCAATTCAAAACAGACAACACAGGCAAATACAATAGGTAGAGATAAACACACTCACATTCTGGAAAAATAAACATGTCATGCACATGGCTTATGCCACTGTTTCTCAAATAAGAAACAAACCTTTAAACCTCACTGCACTGAAGACAAGTATCTGATTAATGAGTGCACTCTCCGTAGCTAGTTTTTTTCTTACGTCACACTTCACAATCTGTTAAAATGATATATGTTTCAAAATCCCAGCTTTGCATTGTCGATGGATTTAAGCCGCATGTCTTGTGCCATTATATAACCTAACCAAAACACTGATAACCTTGCAAATAGAAAACACTAATAATGCAGTATGAAAATGAGATCAAAGTCCTGTTAGGGGCCATCCAAGAGGCACTATAGATGCGTACTATGGAATTGGCGTTGATTATTGCTTGATATGTGACTGCCAGCACAAGTTGGTTCCAGGCACTAAAAAAACAGATAAAAAAGAAGAAAAAAAAACAGGAGTCAATGACAGAACTGGAATATTAACCAAAACTAATTAAGACCTCTGGGTAATGATGGGAAAGGAAACACCAGCCATCTTTTCCCTTCATAGTGTGAACTCCCAGAACAGAATCTGCACTGAGGCTGCCTTTGTTCTCAGCGTCCCAGTCGTCGACTCAGCTGAACGCCTGCTGTATATTCTGTAATTGTCCTGCTCCTATGTTTGCAAAGGTTCTGAGGGAGAGTGACGACGGTTTATTCTGCAAACTTTTTAAAGCATTTTTCCAGTTAAAAAAAAAAAAAAAAAACATACCAGTTACTTTGAAATGTGCCTGTTCATTTTTGGATTTTGCATAATTTATAAGTAAAACGAAAAGCATTTGGAAATTGCTTATAGCATCATGTCATATTGCTACAGCAAAACATTGAATTTTTGATAGTTTGTGAAAGAAAAAGTGATTATTTGTGTACATACATGCCCACACACACATACATCCTGATGTCCACTAACACAAACAAGTTTGTTATTTGGTTATTTTCAAATAAAATGATTAAAACGGTTTGATGTTAAGGGCACTCTCGAAGTTTCCATTGTGAAGATTCTATAAGGACTGCCAACACAATATTGTGATGCTCAAATTGCGCTATTTCATTTTCACATTGCCATGTTGACAGTCAGTTGTTGTGTCAAGGATGTCAGTGTTACAAAAATTGCTTTGTCAAGGTCCAATAAGGGAGGGAAAAAAGAAAGAAAACAGCTCTAAATCCACTGTTTACTTTTTGAATTTATAGCTATTCTCCCAAAACACAGTGCAAAAAAATGCCTGGAATGCCTGAAATGTAGATATTTGCCAAATAAAATGCTAGTGGGGATGCTGTTTATTACTGTGTGATAGTTTCCTTGATTGTAGGTGGGTGGATGAGTGGGCAACTGGGTAAGTGGATGTGGATCAGAGCAAGTCTCTTCTTTAATCAGGACACATTCATGCATAAACCCTCTCATAAGTGACCTGGATCCAAACAGCTTTGAAGTCCTCAGTGATCTTCACTAGTCATCAATTTGCAAATGCTCATCCTTTGGAAACTGCCTTGCCCCATCCCAGGGCATCCTCGGAATTGATAGAGACTATTCCCTATATTTGCTTTGGGTGTGCATGTCACTGCCTGGAGCACCACAGATGGCGAAATGCTTACATCAGGAAAATGAACTGGAATTTCTTGGTGTAAATTCTGTGGCGTGTGAACCTTATACACATGCATACGTTATATTCAGATCTCTAATATGTGTCAAAAACAATAAATAAGATTAAAATGACACCAGAATACCTAAAGTTCCCCACTCTTTTTTGAATCCAGGCCATCATCAGTGCAGTGAACTATGAGTAGGACTTTGGTATCATTCTAACATCATTTCTGCCATTCAAACTCTGATGGAAACTGAAGCAGAGAATTACCACTTCTCCACTAATGATTTGGATTCCTTGACACCCCATTATCTAAAGTGAGCTGACCCATCCAGCCCCCCAAAAAGACTTTTTTTTGGCATGTAGCCCTTTCCTTGACTTACCTAATGAACGTACTTCCTATTCAGGTTGTGTCTGCCCCAAATGACACTTTTTTTTGCACTCTAATGTCACATTTCCATGTTTAAACGCCACTGTTTGAACTTTTACGATGATTTTTACGTAGTAAAATTGTGTGAGGGCTAATTACAGAGGGACTAGATGTCATTAGTCATTGTTATTTATCAACCACTGGGACTTTGTTATTATAATTAATTAGGATAACATCTGAAATTTAAATGTGACATGAAGTCATCAGTGATACCAACTATTTGCTGAAAGTACTGTAACATTCAAACGTTAACTCGGCAGCTAACTGGGCATGATATATTGCAAAACCATCCTCGGCCTCCGTGAGAGACAACATTTTATTGGAAATTGTGTCAGTGTTTCTGAGATTTCAGCCTTTATCATTGAGTTTATATCTTGTAATGGTTTGTGAAATCAGAACAGAGTAAGAAATTCCAAATGTAAGCTGTTTTTTGCTGTATGTGGAAGTTACTTCTTTGTTACTGTTGATAAAAATCAAACACATCAAGATCACTTTTCTTTTCTTAACATCAGACGTAAAAAAAACGAGAGTTTGGCAAAAGATGATGAGGAACAATTTAGTGTAAAAAATCCTTGGATTTCCCTAAACCCAAAAATCTGTTTTTTGTTTTGTTTTTTTTTTTTTTTTTCATTTGCCTGTTGTTGTCTGTTGGAACCTTAGTTGACTCCGGCTGAGACCTCGACTACCTTAAATAATGCATATCTTGGAACTCTGTGGAGAGATGCTGAACAACAAATATTCTGGGGGCTTGTATAGATCAAATCTGGCAACCAGAAGCTCCTGTCATGACCAATTAGAAATGCTTTGTGACTCAAAACCCCCCTTACAGGCATGAGGCAGCTGTACCTGTGGCCCCTGTCAGTCATCAGACAACACCACGCTGGTTAACCCTGTGTGGAAATGGGTGTGTTTCAGCCTGGAGTACTACCCCAGTTCTGAAGAATCCCATGAATATTTTACAATGCTTTCATTATGGCTGCATGTAATTACTGAATTTACCCATGATGCTTGACTAAGCTGCACTGAGAAGAAGTGAGAAGGCGGAGCACGGAAGGCTTGAATTAGTTTTGCCCTAAACCAAAACAAATTTCTATAATGGGTTAAAATTCCTTTAAATGCTTTCATCTCTAAGTGATGCATGTGTTCATATTTTGCAGTGTACTTGGTAGAATATTGTGGTGTTGTTAGACTTCTTGAAAATAAATAAATAAAGACTCCACTGCCAAAGAGTGTGGAATTAAGGGTTTTTTAATTTTTTAATTTTTTTGGTTTTCTTTTCACTTCAATGAGCTCCAAGTTTGCCCGTGGTAATGCAGCTTTATTTATAAGTTTTCGCTGAACCTCTGGAAAGTTTATGGACTGGAAATAAACCACTGATGAAAAAACATGTTGCCCTGCTTTCCGTCAGTGAGATATATATTTAATTATATAGTAGTAGTATAGTTGGTAATATAGTTTAAATTTGTATAGATAGAATTTTGTTGAAACTGTGCTGAAAAGCAATCTTTTTCTATTATTGTATATTTTGTTCATTTATTTAGTTCACCTTACATCCATCCAACTGACCACCATTTTATAAAACAGCATTAACCAGATTAGGTTAGTCAGCAAGAGAAATATTTAATTGTACATCTGTGTGTGTGTTTGTGTGTGTGTGTCTGGGGGGGTGCGGGGGGCGGGTGTAAAGGTAGTGTCAAGGCACTGAGTGCACAGCTTAACTGGGTTGCCTCAGTGGTCAATGATCTATAATGCAAAGTCTGCTAAATGGTTTTAAAATAAAATAAAGCAGCAAAGGAAGCACATGAACCCTCAAATCGAAAAGCTAGAGGTTTGCTTTGTACTTCCTGGGCGTTTTATTTGTTTATTAGACTCTAACCCATCAGCATTTTCTTTTTTTTTTTTTTTTATCTACTTAATTGCAGATATAATTTCCTTGACATTTAAATATGCACTGTTATTATGATCAGACTAATCTGCACTTCTGTGCCTGACATTTTCATTTGCTGATTGCTATCAGAAAAATGGCCCCCGTGTGGATCAAAGCCCAAATGCCCAAAGCATCTTTTCTGATGGTGTCAACATTGTCCACAAACTTTCCAGAGTAAAACACTGTCCAGATGTTACAATTTACTTTTTGTCTCTTCTACATGATTATGGTCTGATACCTGTGAGCATAGCATCAGCAGGATTTTAACATAGAATAGAAGAGAATAGAATAGAATAGAATAGAATAGAAAGGAATAGAATATTTTTTTTTTAAAAAAAAGGAATAGAATAGAATGGTGTTTTTGTTTTTCCCCACAATGGGGAAATGGCACTGTTTCAGTAGCATACCATAAAAAATATAAATACGTCATGAGCAAGTAATGTATATTTTATAATGCAACAAAGCTGAAGAGCATTCAGCTCTATCAATAGATCAATAGGTCCATCAACAGTCATTTGCAATCTTCTCTCTCCCGGCACATTGGACGTAGAGGTCATTGGTCCTGTGCTACAGCGCACTGGCTGCAGACATCCAATCATCCTGCCTCATCGGCTGAGATCAACAGCTCCGTTCGGCTGGCATCTTTCTTTTATCATACAGTCAAAAAAAGCAATTCTCTGAAATCAAAATGTGATCTGCATCTCACAAGGTTAATCAGAGCTTTTCCAACAGGCCTGTAGCTAATCTGAGGTAGCAGATGTAAAGGTATGCAGCCATGCATTTGCTGAGTACACACAACAGCATTTAGGCCTAACCCTTATCTAACCCTGACAGACTAATTATAGCTCCTGTGGTGGAAATGCATTTATTTGAAGATGACACTTAGCACACCTGCGTGCTAAATCAATTGCAAAGCTTATTTCAATGGCTCTAGAAAAATATTTCATTAGGGTTCATTATAATAATATGTGGTATTAAGCTATAATTAGTTTATTTTTTGAACTGTCTGGTATATTTTCAGACCAGAGTTTAGTGTTTTGTATTTCAATAAACCATCAGGATAGCTCAGCACAGACTTTTATTGAAATCAAGAATGATTTAGGGAGAATTTTTTTGTTTGTTTGTTTTTTTTGTTTTTTTTTCCCAAGGCAGCATAGAACCAGCAGCAATAAACTGGAAAATTAATATAGAAATGATAAATAATGTAATTAGTCAGGTTTTAGTTTATTTCCCATGGTTATCACAAAGATTTGCAAATACTATGACCCAGACCTGGCAGGTAATACATGTGCAGTATGGAGCTGCAGACATCGTCTAAGGGGAACAATCCTTTGACTGTAATGAGCACTGAAGTTCCATTATGACCACTGATGCCAGGGATGCTTCCACCAAGTTCCTCCACTTGACTCTGGAAGCAGAGGACAAAGATGAGTACAACGTAAATTCTGACTGAGCTGAGGGATGTTGGGCACAAAGCTGGGTGAGATTGGAAGCTGAGAGCGACAGATTCGTGACGGCGAGGACCATGAATCACGTGGAGAGCAGTTATTTCAGAGGTGAAAGCTCTGGTGAAGAATGGTGGTTGATTTTTTAAAAATATCATAGAATAATTATTTGTACACAGCATAAGATAAGTTTACGATGTTTTCAGATTCTTTACTTTAACCGCTGTATCGAAGGTGATGATAATTTATAACAAATAAAAGAAATTTATCTTATGTGTGATCTAGCCAATAAGCGTGGACAGAACACAGGCACTGAACACAGCTCTCCCAATCAGGCCATCCCCCTGTTACCACGAACATTTAAATACTGTACATTTATTCGTTTTTTATGCTCCCTCCATCACCGTCCTGGCTGTCACACTCGACCCTCCTTAACAACTGTGGCATCCCTCCTCCCTCCAACTCTATCTCTGAGCCTTAGGCCCGTGGGCGGTTCAAATAATTTGCTTAATTTGTTGCAATTCACTCTCAGGACATGGATCAAAGAACTGTTAAATTGCACTGACGTGGCAGCATCGCGAGTGACTGAGACTGGAAAGAAGGAGAGGGAGGGAGAGGTAAGCCTCCAGCTAGAGGAGGAGACTTCCACCATCCTCACTGCCACCACACACATTGTGTGTGTGTGTGTGTGTGTGTGTGTAGACACCTACTTGCTCCACTCACAGGCCAAGTCTTGTTGCTGTGTGGATGCTGCTGATAGCAGCTGCAGCCAAGTGAGATAAAATGTCAATAGACATCAGAGCACCACTCCACTCGGCTGTTTACTGATATGAACGTTGAGTGATTATCCATTGCAGCGCAGTGTTGTGGTGGAATTAAAATAAAGGGTTTAGCCAGAGAATGATGTAAACTTTTTGGATTCATTTCCGAGCTATTCGCAGGCACAGCACTGCAAACCAGGACAAACAGTCTTGCACACTTCCACTCAAACTACTGATCAGCACTATTTCTTTTTACTTTTTTTGTGGCATTCACTATTAATGCTAATTAATTAGCTGCATGTAACATCAACTTGCCACAGTGCACAATTATGAAAAAGACCATTAGAATGATGCAATTAGCCAGAGGAGTCCGGTGAGAGATACACGCAATCAAAGTGTGAAAAGGGGAGTGAAGGCATTAAAGCACAGGGAGAGAGGGGTTAGGGGAAAAAAAGCAGATGCTGCAAAAGAAATATAGAGAATCTTCAAAGGGAGGGATGAGGTTGGGAAACCCAGGAGAGCAGGAGCTGCGGGAGCAATTGCCTTCTTAGGCATAAATGTGACAGTGCTCCTCCTAAAGCAGGAAAGGCATAAATAACCAATGGGCAGCAGGGGTTAGTCTTGTTCTTTACTTCTGTCATTTTATTACATCGATCAGTTTTGCTTTTGTTTTTTGTTTTTTTATCGTACGGAGGTGTAAGAAAATCTAATCATCTTAAAAAAAAAACAAAAAAAAAAAACAGTGCTCAGATGCATTTGTTTTTATAATAACGGTAAAATATAATGGATAAGAGCGTGTAAAACATGCTGTTGTATAAAACCACATTCACGCTGTTATCATGTGTAAAGAATATCCTGCAAGCCAACGGTTAGTGGGTTCAGGACCACGGACAGAGACACATTACTGCGACTGGAGAACTGTGGAAATGGGGTTCTGCCCTCGTGATGACGCAGGGTCTTTTTGAAACTTGAAATAGAAAATTTGGCAATGAAACGTAAGAACCTCTTTCATTTTTATGTTGAATTAAATCAGTATAAATAAAAACACTTGGTAACACTTTAGGTTATGGAACATGTATTCACTATTGTATACTATGCAGAATAAAGTCAAAACAATTTATTATTGAAAAATAAAGCATGACTATATAGGTCCTCAAATAGAAATGTGGGTTAATCTTACTAAACCTGATATCTTTTTATTATATGTCAAAACAAATCAATAAAAAGTTTCGGAATAATTCAAATGTAATATTAAATCCGTTACTGTATGTGTCCAGTTGTCAAAAAAATGTGTGCGCTTCAAAAACTGAGGAATTATTCAAAAGGGTAATATAACCAAGTAAATATACATGGGGCCTGTCCTGATTTACTATGCAAGCAGATTTCACGTGGTTAAAACAGTAATAAATGATGGGGTTTTGGTAACATTTAATCACTTGTGGTGACCTTATTCTAGAGTGTTGCCAAACAATAAAAATTGAAGCCACAACCTGTGTTTCTCCCCATCTCTGTGTGGATTCTCTCCAGGTGCTCTGGCTTCCTCCCACGGTATGAAGATGTCCGTTGTTGGTAGGGAATGGGCCAATCGGAATTGACCCCAGGTGGGAGTGTGAACGTAAACAGTTGTTTGTGTCTGTACATTAGCTCTGAGAGACTGTTAACTTATGAATATCACAAATCGCTGGTGCTAAATATTTGATTTGAATATTAGTTTATAGCAGAGCGTTACTTTGTAATTGTATTTTGCTGAGGTTAGAGCTTTTGAAACTTCTGAAGATCGAAGGCTGCCTGGCCTGTGAGGGATTCAATTGTTTGCTAAAAAGTGACGTTAAAACCACGCGCAGACTGAAGGTAAGCAGAGCTCAGAGACTGACACTGAAACAGGTCAACACCGCGCACGAGCTCTTATGTATTATCTTCGTGGTTTGTAGCATTTGCTATTATGTTCTTTGTTTTACTGTTTACCACCAGACTTCAATGTACATGTTAGTGCAGACCGGAAGTGTTGAGGAAATGATGGGTCAAAAAAATGAACAAAGAAAGACAGGCGATACAAGACCTCGCAAATGAGGGGAAGCAGATCTGGACGTGACAGAGATGAAGTCTCTCTTTGGGAGTGACCTCGTGAATACAATCAGGAATGATTCAATCAGAAGAAGAGGGGATGATTAGAGAAAAAATGCAGAGAAGCAAGACTGATATTTTGTGGACGTCTTCAAAGAAGGGACAGTGACTGCATCAGTAGAAGGATGGTGAGCATGGAACAGGCCGTCAGAAGGATGAAGGGGAGTCAAATGAGGAGATATATAGATGTAGTGAAAGAGAATATAAAGTTTATTGGTGTGAGAAAAGGGGATACAGAGGAAATAGGGAGATGGAGATAGATGTGGTGACCAAGAAGAAAGTAGAGGAATAAAATACAATATTATCAGTTGTTTAATATAAATGCTGCATCACATGTTATTAAGTAGAACAAGCTATAAATATACCAACAAAGCTAGACATCATGAAGGGTCTTTTATTAATTTGTGCAACTTTCACTGATGTGATATAGTTAGATGTTAACATATCGTAATCATTATGAATACGTCTGCTGGGTAATATTTTTTAAGCTGGTAGGAATTGAATTTATGTCTGGCTCTAAGATAATTCTCGAAATCGTGCATCTTGGTAAATTCATAATTGCTGTTTGGACACTTTTACGCCTGGTTGCGATAAAGGACTCTATAAATATGCAAAATATATCTGAAAGCATGTCCTCTCTGTTGTTGCTGTTTCTCTTTTGTCATATTGTATCTGCTTGTCTCTTTTGTTGCTTGTTTTGCTGTGCTTTCAGTTCCCATTCCTGCTTCTTTTTAGCTTGTCCTTCATTCAGTCGTTAGCTGAGAGTGCCTGGTTTCTTTCATTCTTCCACTCTTCCATTGTGTGCTTCAATAAGCCTTTCCCATCAACTTCTTTGTTTGTTATATGTTTGAATCAAACCACATGCATTCATCTATTACAATTTCAAGCATTTGAGTGACTGATTTTCCCAAAAATTAATTGCCGAAGCCAAGCCAAGATTTACAGTGAGAGCTCTCCATCACTGTCAACAACAGCACATATCAATAAACGTGCGCATATATAATGGGCACATTTACAGCTCTGCTTTGGGAAAAATCTCGATCATTTCAGCAGTCACATGCATGAGAAATATACATTAAACATAGCATATCATAGTATGGAGTTATGTACACAGTCATGCTTGCTTCATGTTTGTAAATAAACAAGCAATGGCACCTTTGAGTTTGATTATATGGACTTAAAATGCAACAGTTGTATATCTGTTGATTCCATAGAAAAAAGGAGAAAATGCTTATTAATCGTACATATATAAATTTAATAGGTGTCAAAGTGGCTATAAATTACATTGCAGGACTTGTTACCAGTTACCTGGCTCTGACGAACCGGAAACATCACTGAGGGTGCATCCTAACAATCCTTGCATTTGAGTGATGCATCTTAAAACCTTACCAGGCCTTTACGGAGAGGCATTAGATCATAAGTCCTTTTCCCTGTTCTATTTCTTCTCTCACTCTCTCTCTCTCTGTCTCTCACTCTCTGTCTCTCTCTCTTTATATTTATATATATGTTTATAAATCTGGTCAATTATCACACCAACTATCATACCAGAATTCCTTAGTGCTACAAATAAAGTAATAAATAATTTTTACAATGGAAAAGTTAACAAAAGACACAACTTTGTTCGAGAAACTGTGGCAATTTAAAATGCATCAGATAAAAGTGGATATAAATCCGAGAAGCTTTTTAATATATAGGACAAATTTTATTTCATTTTTAATAGATAAGAAGGTGTTAATTTCTAGTTTTAGGACATTAAAGATGAATTCCTGCAATGGGCTTCTTTCTATGGGCAAAAACTAAAAATTATATGTGACACTGTTTCGTTTAGATTAGATGGCACACCAGCTTTTAATGCATATCCAGCTTGCTATAGAAAACCCTGAGCCGAACCGTTAGGGGTGAATAGAAATGTTGGTAGCTAAAACCTGGGTGCAGATTACATCTGCATACACATCTCATCTCCATATGTAGCATGTGCAGGTAAGCCTGATCAGAAGGAACGTCCATTTCACTTCCTAATCACTTGTTCATTGGACTTACTGTGTGGAAAAAAGAGTAAGGTAGTTTCAATTTAGAAAGATTTAAATTTGTTGGATCCAAAAGTCATCATCATATGTCCACATGCATATCAACCCTTTATTGATAATGATCCTTCCATCCAGGAATAAAAGGAATTATAAAACTATGTGTGACCTGATCCATTAAGAAGTAAGCTAGTGGTGAGTGCAGTCATGAAACTAATGTAGTAGCTGACTTCAAAGATTCTACAGTGGGGGAAAATAAGCATTTGATTTGATTGATGTTTTCCCTTCGGCTGTATTGAAGATGTCCTCTTAGGGAGAATGAGTGATCATGAGAAAGATGAGGGATCAGCCCAGAGCCTCATGGGAGTACCTGGTCAATAACTTGAAGAGAGCTGGGACCATAGGCTCAAAGATTACTGTTAGTTACACACTATGCAGTTAATAATTAAAATCCTGCAGTGTGCACAAGTTTTCCCTGCTCAAGCAAGCCCGTCTAAAGTTTCCCAATAACCATCTTGATGGCCCAGGGCGAGGGACAGGACTATTTCACTGGATGGATGGGGCCAAGTACTGCAAGATTTTGGGCAACGACCTCCTTCTCTCAGTAAGAGCATTGAAAATGGGTGTGGGCTTGGGCCATAAGGATTTTGAGGTCCTGGAGTGGCCAAGCCAGGCCTGGCAACAGTCCCAAAAGCTAAACGATCAGTAATAGATCTGTATGGAGGCGTGGGCCAAAAACCCTGCTGCAATGTATGCAGACATAGTCAAGAACCAGTAAAAAAAATGGTTATCTGTGTCTTAAAGTTGAAGTTACAGACAGATGAAAATTACAGACCACTTTATTCATTCTTAGTGGAGTTTTTAAGCATTATGGGGTTTGGCTATTGTTTCATACAGCTTTTGTACTGTACTTAAGTAGAATATCTGAAAAGTTCTTTGTGTTGATTTTTAGAGAATGTGCTTAGCGTGCACTTGATGCCTCTGAAAGAATATTGAGTGAGCAAAGAAATTAAACAGGATGAGGAGTCTGTCAATGCATTTCCTTCCAAGCTTTTCATGTGTGCATGTACATATTGGAGAGCTTGTCTGCACAAATCAAAGGTGTTTTTAGTTAGCCCTAAAATTCTCATATTGATTTTGTTTCTGTTGCTTGGCTGCCAATTAGAGAATGCTATATAATTACTTGC
>CAAE01014620.1:240747-269109 GCA_000180735.1 Tetraodon nigroviridis | reverse complement strand
CCTGTATTCAGTTGGGTTTCAAAGCAAAAGACCCACTTTCTTCCTGTTTCTTTGTTTTACTTACAAGCACTTGCCCTCATCTCTTGTTTTAGGTGTCTTGACTTTTTGCCCTCGAGTTCTTAACTGTGCTGATTGCTGCAACTCCACCCTAATCTGTTGCACCTGTGTCTCATTCCCCCTCCTAGTGTACTTAGTCTGTGTGCTCCCTGCTTTCCCTGCCTGTTTGTCTTTATTGTCTTCCAGCATACATATTCAGATAGTTTCTTGATTTTTGGTTTTGTGTTGTGTTGGGAAATCTGGGGCTTCCATCTCTGCCTCACAGGTTGACCACGGTGAGCTAACCCTGCTTTTCATTAAAGGTCCTGAATTTTGGAAAAGCAAACACATGGGAGTCAGGTGCCCATCAGAATCTTGACAGGGTTCATTTTGAAATTCCCATCAAGAGGTTTTTAGAAGTTTGGGTTTGATGTTTTTTTTTTTTTCATTACTTTACTAAATATAATTTGACAATTTCTTTTTATGCTTTCAAAGATTGATTCCTTTGCCCCAAAAAGCGGTTGGCTTTCCAGTTAAACTGAGAAGGCAGAATGGTGCCATTCATTTTTTTTTTTTTAAACTAAAGCTATCTAAGTGACCTAGGTAACGCTAACTCGTATACAATTCCAAACAGGCAGACTTGATGATATATTTAGAAATTATTGAGTCTTCTTTACAGATTACTTCTTTGTCCTTTTTTATTATTCCCAACACTGAAAAAGTATAACTAAAGCACAGAGGTTGTGTTCAGTTGGTCAGTTTACAAAGCTAGTCATTTAAACTCTAATGTATTAGGTTTATTGAACACGTTAAAAATAACTCTGATCAGGTTCATTCATCCATGACTTCTGCACTCATGACGGTTGGATTCCCACGGGGCAGCTAGCAAGGGTTGTGTGGTTAACTGGACAGATGGTAACAAACACAACGATACACAGTGTTCTCCACAATCACACTTTGATTCTGCTAGTCTGGGTCTATCCTCACCACTGTTCGGGGCCCAAGGCAGCGCCCAAGGCTAAAGACTTCCACAGAGCTGTGCCTGAGCGTTGGGGAGAGGAGCAGAATTTAAGATGAGGGAAACATATTCTGTGTGTGTGTGTGTGTGTGTGTGTGTGTGTGAAGAAACAAAGAAGGAAAACTACGCACAGTGTCATCAATGTCTCTAAGATGCTCAGGGGATGTTGTGCATGCCATTAAGCTGGGCCAGATCCAGCAGAGCAAATGATACGTGAAGACTCTCCAGAGCATCAGCAGACAACAGCATGGGCTTCCTGTCAACCTGATGCAACGTTTTTACTCAGTCACTGATGTTTGACATATGAGGGACACCGCAGTCTCACCACGGTCTTTATATTGTCACGTAGGCTGTCACCAATAGATGTATTGATTTAGCTTTTAATAGGTGGGAGGTGAGTGGAAAAAAACCAAATAACTTAAAAGAGGCCTAATCAGATTTTTTAAAAATGTATGTCTTATTTTTAGTATGCAAAATAACATAATTAGGACTCAAAATCAGAGTCAAAGTTGTGTTTAAACAAAAAAGTACATCCACAGTCAAATCTACATAAATTGCCTCTAAACTGAGAGAAGGTTGTTCAGATGGAAGTGAAGGAGAGCTCTGACTTCCAAAACTGCAAACTTGGAAACGTTTAAATAAACTATCTTAGGGAGATTTTTTTTAACTGTGGACATAGTTACAATGCATAATCCAAATAGATTCTACTTATAAAAAAAAACCCCAAAACATTATTTTACAGTGTCATTAGTCTGGTGAGTCCATTATTTCGGCATATCGCAGTTTTTAGAATGCAAATTAATCAGGGTCAAGTTCAGCCCTTCAAATCTCAGCTCATGGTTCAGAGATGTTCACTGTGGGGTGAAGAGGACTTGCTGTGGCGAGTTAAAGAGGTCACGTACCTCCGAGTCTTGTTTATGAGTGCAGAGAAAGTAGAGCGAGAGATTGACAGAGTGGTGTGCAGTCTCCAGTGGTGCAGAAGCCATACTGGTCTGATGCAGTTCACAGACTGACAGGCCAGGAGGCAAAGCCATTAGTTTGCCAGTCAATCTATGGTCAGTGGAGACTAGTAACTAAGAGACGGAGATTCTGAATACAGCAGCTGGGATGGAGAGTGGGGAGCTCAGAGTGAAAGCTCTGCCTCTACACTAAAAGAAGCAAATCTGACCAGCATGGGTCTTAAAAATGTAACCTGGAAGGTGTTTCCAGCTGGCACTGGACTCTAGAGCAGGCTGGATGGATAAGCCTTCCATCTACTTCACACAGATTGCATTGTGAAAATCTTTTTGTGCTTTTTGATGAAACATTTTGTTCAAATGTGCTCCTTTGCAGTGTTCCTTGGCTTCCTCCTGATAGCAGAGTTCAGCACAATTTCAAATGTAACCTGCAACCTGTGCTCTCTAAAAGCCCAAATCGGCAGTGTTATTTAAACATGATTTTTTTTCTGATTTTTTTTCACTTTGAAGACCCATTTTGGACATTGGTGAAATTATAAATCACCAGTTATAAAAATAAATCAATCAATCAACAGTTACCAAGGTGATATGACTCTAACAAATCAATTTGAGTTTAGATATTTTTCCTTAAAAGAAAAGTTTTTTCTAACTGTGATGACTTTGGTCATACAAACAAAGAACATTAAACCGTTAACCGAACGGCTGGGGCGCATGTGTGATGACGTCACAAGCGTGCGACCGCCGAGTGTTGGCGCTCGGAAACAAACACTGGTTCCGTCCGCAGAAGCAGCTGTAAGTCAACTCTTTATTCGTGTTCGTGTCCGTGTCCGTGCTCGTGCTCGTGTCCGTGTCCGTGTTCGCTCGCAGATGCAGGTGTCATCATGAGTCCAGGTTCTGGACCGAGCCCAGGTTCTGGTGTTCTGGTCCCTGGTTCAGACCTTCCGCAAACATCAGCATATTCGCTGAGTAAAATGCATTTTTGGATGCTTGATTAGCATTTGAATAGTTTGGGTCACAGAAATGTCCTTTATCATTAAAAAGCAAACACTATTTTTGACACAATCTTTTTTCAATAACATATATAAGTAATTATTAGGTGTAGCCTAATTATGTCAGCCACAGATTTATTGCTCACGCTTGGAAGCGTTTATTTATCCATTTCTAGTTTATGAAATCGTGTGTAATAAGTTAAGGTAAATTAAGTATTGAGGAAGGGAATATGTATTTGTTTTACTTTAATTGTGGCCTTTTTCAGTGTAGCCCTCATCATTTCCTTCTAGATGCTCAGTGATCACACACACACACACACACACACACACACACACACACACATTTTTCCAAATCTTATGCTAAATAAAAGTACAGAAAAATTCTCCTATAAATATTTATCGCACCTAATAAAATTACACAGCTATAACTGTATTTTTTAATGTTTTGCCACGATTAAACATTTATTAATTTCCACATCTCTATAAACCACAGGTGTGTGTGTGTGTGTGTGTATTTCTGACCTGTGTCATTCTTACCCGCAGCTCGATCCAAGATGGAATCGGGGTCTTTAGACCCTCCAGATTCCGGACTGAAGTCCGTCAGAAGACCGTCCCCTCAGGTTTGTGTGGGCTTGACCCGCTGGGCTTTGGGATTTGCTGATCCAGCATCCGTCTGCCGATTATCTTTATCTATTTTTTTATATATTCTACTCAGCATGACGAGCTTTAATAATAACATTCTGTCCTGTTCACCTTCATGAATCCGGGCAGTTGACTGACTTGTTGACATCAGCAGTTCAGCATTTATCCGTCTGGACGTGAGCCCAGATCAGAGCGGATTCATGGGGCAGGCAGCAAGATCTTTAAAAACCGAAAATGAACGAACAGTCAAACCTCAAACTGCTCCATAATTCATCACAAGCAGCCACATATCCCCTACAGACTTAGAATTGAATGAGTATCATTAAACAATAAATGTAAAGGTAAATGTAGTGTATATTTCACTGAAGCATTTTGCCTCACCTGGTTAAAAAATACCACGTTTTTCACTGAGAAATTCATGTTTGGCTTGTTTTTCGGTATAATTATTTACATTATTTTTATTTTTCTGACCTAATTTCTTATTTCCTTTGTTTTTCAGTAACCTTGTCTTACTTTTAAGTAAATGTTTCCACTTTTTTGTGCTAATTGACAGAACATGTAACAACTGGTGTAACAGCAGCAGCAGCGGTGCGCGCACACGCGTTGCCGTGGGCGCGCGTCCACGGCGCCGCTGCTGTCCTCCTCCTCCTCCGGCCGCCTCCTCCTCTTCCGGACAGAGTCTTTCTTGGCTCCTTCAACACCAGTTTTCATGCTTCCGTCCTTGTTTTCGTACCACGAGCCCTGCTGCGCGCATCTGCACACACACGACTGATAGATGTGGCCGTTGGGTCTTTTTACGGCGGAACAAGCGCGTGCCCGTGTCTTCCGGCCTCTCCCTGATCGTCAGGACCAGAACCCCAATGCGGCCGGAGCGGATCCGCGTGCGTGGCTTAGGAACCAGAACTCCCCCGTGTTGTTTTTACCCTAGCCGTAATGATCGACTTTGTAGTCATGTCATCGGATCTGCGGCCGCATGTCCTGGACACTCGGGTGAAGAGAAGGGGCGGAGCTGTCAACTGATCACCACCTGGTGGTGAGTTGGCTCCGATGGTGGGGGAGGATGCCGGCCAGACCCGGCAGGCCCAAACGTATTGTGAGGGTCCAGCTGGGAGCGCCTGGCAGAGATCTCCCGTCAGAAGGAGCTTCAACTCCCACCTCCGGGAGAACTTTGACCATGTCCGGGAAGAGGTGGGGGACATTGAGTCCGAATGGACCATGTTCCGGGCCTCTATTTGTGGAGGCGGCCAACCGGGGCTGCGGCCGCAAGGTGGTCGGTGCCTGTCATGGCGGCAACACCTGAACCCGCTGGTGGACACCGGCGGTAAGGGATGCTGTCAAGCTGAAGAAGGAGTCATACAGAGCCTTTTTGGCCTGTGGGACTCCCGAGGCAGCAGGCAGGTACCGGCAGGCCAAGCGGAGTGCGGCTACGGCGGTCGCCGAGGCAAAGACCCGGGCATGGGAAGAGTTCGGTGGGGCCATGGAAAACGACTTCCGGACGGCTTCAAAGAGATTCTGGACCACCATCCGGCGCCTGAGGAGGGGGAAGCAGTGCACCGTCAACACTGTATACAGTGCGGGTGGTGTGCTGCTGACCTCGACTTGGGACGTTGTGGATCGGTGGAGGGAATACTTTGAAGACCTCCTCAAACCCACCGATGCGCCTTCCAATGAGGAAGCAGAGCCTGCGGACTTGGAGGTGGACTCTGACATCTCTGTGGCTGAAGTGACCGAGGTAGTTAAAAAACTCCTCGGTGGCAAGGCCCCGAGATCCGCCCCGAGTACCTCAAGGCTCTGGATGTTGTAGGGCTGTCATGGTTGACACGACTCTGCAGCATCGCGTGGTCGTCTGGGGCAGTACCGCAGGATTGGCAGACCGGGGTGGTGGTCCCTCTTTTTAAGAAGGGGGACCGGAGGATGTGTTCCAACTATAGGGGGATCACACTCCTCAGCCTCCCTGGAAAGGCCTATTTGGGGGTACTGGAGAGGAGGGTCCGCCTGGATAGTCGAACCTCGGATTCAGGAGGAGCAATGTGGTTTTCGTCCTGGACGTGGAACAGTGGACCAGCTCTACACCCTCAGCAGGGTCCTTGAGGGTGCATGGGAGTTTGTCCCAACCAATCCACATGTGTTTTGTGGATTTGGAGAAGGCATTCGACCGTGTCCCTCGGGGAGTCCTCTGGGGGGTTCTCCGGGAGTATGGAGTGTCGGGCCTCCTGTTAAAGGCTGTCCGCTCTCTGTACAACCGGTGTCAGAGCTTGGTCCGCATTGCCGGCAGTAAGTCGAACTCGTTCCCAGTGAGGGTTGGACTCCGCCAGGGCTGCCCTTTGTCACCGATTCTGTTCATAACTTTTATGGACAGAATTTCTAGGCGCAGCCATGGTGTGAGGGGGGTCCGGTTTGGTGACTCCAGGATCGGGTCTCTGCTTTTTGCAGATGACGTGGTCCTGTTGGCGTCATCAACCCGTGACCTCCAGCTCTCGCTGGACCGGTTCGCAGCCGAATGTGAAGCGTCCGGGATGAGAATCAGCACCTCCAAATCTGAGGCCATGGTTCTCAACCGGAAAAAGGTGGAGTGCCTCCTCCGGGTTGGGGAGGAGAACCTGCCCCAAGTGGAGGAGTTCAAGTACCTTGGGGTCTTGTTCACGAGTGAGGGAAAAATGGAGCGGGAGATCGACAGGCGGATCGGTGCGGCATCTGCAGTAATGCGGACTCTGCACAGGTCCGTCATGGTGAAGAGAGAGCTGAGCCGAAAGGCGAAGTTCTCGATTTACCAGTCGATCTTCGTTCCTACCCTCACCTATGGTCACGAGCTTTGGGTAATGACCGAAAGAACAAGATCGCGGGTCCAAGCGGCAGAAATGGGTTTCCTCCGTAGGGTGGCTGGACTCTCCCTTAGAGATAGGGTGAGAAGTTCAGTCATCCGGGAGGGGCTCAGAGTAGAGCCGCTGCTCCTCCACATCGAGAGGAGTCAGATGAGGTGGCTCGGGCACCTAGTAAGGATGCCCCCTGGACGCCTCCCTGGTGAGGTGTTCAGGACACGTCCCTCCGGTAGGAGACCCCCGGGGAGACCCAGGACACGCTGGAGAGACTATGTCTCTCGGCTGGCCTGGGAACGCCTGGGGATCCCCCCGGAAGAGCTGGAAGAGGTAGCTGGGGAGAGGGAGGTCTGGGCCTCCTTGCTTAGAATGCTGCCCCCGCGACCCGACCCCGGATAAGCGGAAGAAGATGGATGAATGGATGGATGGGCTCCAGAATGTCGTTTTTCGGGGGTTTTTTGTGGACTGACGCCATCCAGCCGTCTTTGGCTTCCCGCCTGGACCGGCTCCCGGGCGTGTTCAGCGTCGTCCACGTAGCCGCTAGCAGTGGTTTAATGTTACCGGAAGCGCCGACGGGGCGTTTCTTTCCCACTCTCTGATCTTTTAGCGCAGGTGTGGACCCTCCAGGGACACGCTAGCGCTCTAAATTGAACGTTCCTCATCTATGCAGGCGGCCTGAAATCAACACTTCCTGTCTACGCTCTCCAGAACTCCAGACGGGTGGAAAATCTGTCCTTCCACACATTTTGCGCTCGTTCCCGAAGCCTCTGCATTCCTGTATAGAATTGTGAGCTGAATATTCCGATGGACCGCTTCTATCTTTCTGTGTTTGAAGGCCTGACGCGTTGGTCCTTGGTCAGAGGAACTGAGGGGGCGGGGCCTGCTTTTGTCTCCCCGCCGGCTTTCTAAGTGTGACACTTCTCCCGACTTGGGGGAACTGACGCTTCAGCATTTTTATGGACTCGGTTTAGTTTGTGACAGAGGTTCTACAGATGTTTCCTTGTTTTTGTAGATATGGAGGCCGCTAATAAATCTATTTTATTCTGAACGACCTCGTCCGATTGATCACCAACTCATGGAGGTTCGCTGGGCAAACTGAGGCCCGGGGGCCACGCGTGGCCCGATGAGCTACTTACTCTGGCCCACAGTCTCTGCGATTGTTTCTCCCAAAGCTAAATGAAGAGGGATTTACAGGATTTACATTTTTAGCTAACTGATTGGGGGGGGGTTAGCTTCCTGCAGCACCTGGCTGGCATCTTCATCAAGATCTAAAACCCAGCGTGACCCTTCAGGCTGAAGAGTTGCCCATCCCTGGCGCACGCTCTGCTGAGGGTTTAATGTTTCCGTGGCAACAGGAACTCCCAATCAGGGAGGTAACGCTAATGTCGCTTCAGAGTTCGTAAAGGACTGAGATAAAGACCTTTTTCATCACTGTCTTTGTTGTCTGACGGCTAAAGCGGCAGACTCTTAGCAAAATTGATGGTTTTAGCTGCAATTTTCCCTTTTTTAAGCGGTGAAGCAAACTTTTTAGTTCTAATTTCAGTTAGAGGCAAAAATTAGCTTTTTTTTTTTTTTAAGGCGTTAGCTGGGGCGGGTTTTGGTCTAGTACAAGGGGTTTTCCTGTCACATGACTGAGTAACACATTTGTCAGTATTTACATTTGCAAAGACTGAGAAACTAGTCCTGCATTGTTGTTGACGTGCAAAACAACAAAAAAAGGAGAAAGCCCACGCACACAGAGACACGTAAAGCACGCAGGAATACATAATGAAAGCAGCCACATGAAGGAAATGTCATAAAGTGTTCTTAAAATAAAAAGAACTGAACTAATTATGCTGTGTTGTTTGTACGATGCTAGAGCCTCCATCTTTTATTCATTACGACACTCAGTGACTGGAGGTTCTTTGTCTTTCGCTCTCATGCTCTCACTCTCAAATCTCATTTCAAACAGAACCCACTGAGGCGTGGGGCTGCATCCCCAATCACGAATGTCTTACAGAAGAAGAAAGGATGGAGGGGGGAAAAAAAGAATAGCATTAAAAAAGAAGGACAGGGGTGCTGTCTAAATGTTACCTGGCGATCCGCAATGCTGCAGAGGAAGGCCATCACGTCAGAGTCAGGCAGTCCAGGCAGAACACCCCCTCTGACAGTGCACAAGCAGCACAATCAGGTGTTTTGACACACTCAACTCTAAAACATTTCAAACTCATCATAGACACTTTGCCTATGGAAGACTTTTTAAAGTGAATTTTATGTGATCTAAAGGGGATTTTTTTTTTTTTTTTTAATTGACCCAAGTGCACAGTATAACCTTGTCAGAAACCCTGCAGGAGGATAATTCCTATATACTCATACTCTCCTTTGGGGGAATTTACTTCCAGTTCCCTTTCGGCGCTGTCACCACCATAGGATCTCTCTATCAATGGAAATTCTCCAGGAGTTTACGCCAATCAGTGAAACCTGAGTTGGCACCTGACCAAGCGTCATATCTTGACTGGGAGGAGGGTGAGAAAATGGTAATAGTTCAAATACCATGCATGATCCTCCATTTCTCAGTTACACCAATTTTCTGTTAACTGCTGCTTATTCCAAATAGAGAGTGGCTGAAGAACACCCTGAGTAGGTCACCAGTCAATCACAGGACAGACGCCAATCATTCATAAACTCATTTCTTATTTTTTTAAAAAATGTATATACTTATACAAATAGAACAAAAAAAGTAAAAACAATTTTCTTCTCCAAATTTAGTCCTATTTTTGGTTGCTGTATCAGTGACAAAAAAAAAAAAAAGAGTGAAGCAAAAACGTTTCTCTCACATTGTAAAAAAATGTGAATTCACAGAGCACAGTCTGGCAAAAAAATGGGTTTAATCACATTCAGTCAGTAAAAATATGTGGAATATAACCCTATTTTTACACATATATAGTATATGTGTAAATTTAAGTGTTAGCGAAATTATTTTATTCTTGGTTTTTTTTGGGGTTTTTTTGTTTTCTTTAAGTTCTCTAAAGTCTTTCTACTCTTTATTTCCTAACGTATGCTGCTGCTAGAACATTGCAATTTCCCCACTGTGGGATAGTAAAACCATTTTCTATTCTATTCTTTTCTATTCTGTTCTATTCTAAGAGACGGCAAAGGGAGTTAATAAGGGGGGTGAGATGTTAAAGGGGTGAACAATGAAGTCAGGAGCAGAAGTGGAGTTCCTCTAGGAGAAATTTACTTAGAAAAAAAGGAAAAAAAAGCTTAGAGTAATGTGCCCAGGGGAGGTGTGTGAGTCCTTTGTCTCCCCCATCAGGGCTCTCTGATGGGCTTGTGAGATTTCTTTTGTGGTTTGCTTGAGCGGGCAAGTAAGGAGATGAGAGAGAAAAAAAAGACGCAAATGTTGCCTTTTTCAACCAGGGGTAGCAAAGCTCCACCACCAGCCGAGGTCCACACCAACTTTGTCTCGGAAGGAGGAGTAAGGAGAACCAGCAGGCCACGAGAAATGGCAAGGCCCTTCTCCCCCGACCAGGACAGGAACATTGTATTTGACAAGTAGCTCCAGTTCCCCACAGAGATCACCACCACATCTGTCCAGCCAGACATAGTTGTGTGGTCAACTAAGACAAAAGCTGTGCTCCTCATCAAGGGGATTTAGGCTGCCTTTGTAAGTGAGAAGGCCAAGTAGTCAGATATGGTTGCTGAGTGCCGGGAGGCAGTCTGGAGAACTACCATCTACCCAGTGGAGGGGGTGACAAGCAGGCGTCCCTCTCACCACCCTGCCACCAGGAGACGTACCAGAATTAAAGGGGCAAAACATCAATGAATGGTGGTTTCTGGCTGATGACCCTGTGGCTGACCTATGGGCACTGGAGAAGGTACGACAGGCCGCATTACCCAGCAGGTGACAACATTTTCCTGTGCCATCCTGAAACACACCAAAAAGGTTTGCAGGCCTAATGTTTTTGGTCTCATTAAACAATGTATGGAATAAAACGAATATACACAGCACAAGGAGCCACCACAACCCAAAGCTCTGCTAGAATGACATAGACTGGGAAAAAATAGAAAAAAAAAAAAAAAGGTTACTTGGTATTCCAGAACTAACGGCAAGTGAATGCAATTGTAGATAAAGACAATTGTAGAAAGTATTATATTATGCGTGTGGCATGAGATCTCCACAACCCCCACGTTAATGTACATGCGAAGAATGTTAGGGTTCTGCCAGGGGTTGGCAGTGACCCTGAACATTTTTGGGTTTTTCCCTCTTTGGCCACTTGGGGAGGTAGTTGGGGCCCAGGTGTCTGCCAGGATCACTCACACCTGTGAGTGATCCAATTAGGCAGATTACTTAAGGCCCCAGCACCTGCCTCAGGTCGTCAGAGCGTTTAGGTTTTCCCCTCGTCTTTCTCTCGTCGTTCTCTCAGCTGGAGCAAGTGGAGCAACAGGACTGGCGCCTCTCCCGCCTCATGAAACCCAGGCCGAAGGGCCCCTTCATGACGGCGACCCGTGCTCTCCAAAGGGCTCCCTTGGCTCTTCAGCTTTCGGTGACTGGACACTGCTTTTGTATCATTGTTTTTCCCTCCCAGTTGGAGTGCCTTTTGTGTTTTGTTTGTTGCGTTCACCCCCAATAAAGGGCAGTTGTCTCTCCCCGGATTTGTGGTCTTCTGCGTTTGGGTCCTGCATAAAACCCCAACCCTAACAAAAAGAGTTAATAAAAAAAAAATGAGATGTTAAAGAAGTGAACAATGAAGTCAGGAGCAGAAGTGGAGTGCACTCTAGGAGAACATGTACTTAGAGTAATATGGAGAAACAAAGCTTTAGAGTACATGTGCCCCAGGGAAGATAGTGTGAAGTACCTTTTGTCTTCCCACCATCAGGAGCCTCTTCTGAATAAACCTTGCTGAGCATTTCCTTTTTGTAAGTCTTGCTTTGAAGCCGGGCAAAGCTAAAGCCTCTCCCAGAGTGACGATCGGGTATTTAGTTGTACCCCAGCCCACGCAAATCTGCTCAGTAGCTGTGGGTGCGTAACGGTTTCATTTCCATTTTCAGAGTGCTCACTGCCCAGATGCATAAGAGCAGCTTCACCTTGGTTGTGAGCCTGCATATGTTGTCCACTGTGATTGGCAGGTCTGTGCGTGCAATCTGATTTCAAGCTTCATGCCTGCTTTCTTTTTCTCGCAGACATGTCAAAAACGATCTGTGCCATTGTGGCCGTGCAGGCATGACGGTGCCTCCGAATCCCAACAAGAAAGAAATGAGACTGCAGCATGAATTCATCATGAGTGATCATGAAGACGGCTGTCTGATTGTTGTTTTTATGCATGCAGGTGTGCTCCACCAGAGGCCCCCCAGTGGGTAATGATGGGGTTTGACGAGTGTGAATGCAGTTTAAGTGCTGCTGCTGTAATCTTTTTCAGAAGTTAGTGCAAGATTGCCTTCAAAGTATTGCATATTGGTGCTGAGGAACGTTAATTAACCCTGGGATGAGGTGATAAAATATCAACTAGGAGCTATGAATGCCAAATGTAATGAGTAGGATTTTCTTTCAAAACCCAAGAACTTGTAAAAAAAAAAAGGGAGGGAGAGAAAATTAGAGTTAATTATTTTAGCTTAGTTTTACTTTAGTCAAACTAAATTTGTTCCCATGCAAATCAAAGTTAAAGGAAAAGCAGGTAGTAAATATCCTAATGAAGCAATTTTCAAAATTATTTTAGCCTTTGGAGTTTAGCCTTTGTTTATTTATTTTGTGCAAATAGTGATATTGAAATTAATGTCAAGAAATAATATTCATTTATGCTTCTCTGTGTCTGAATGCTAACCCGCAAGCGCACATATCGCTGGACACGACTGGCAAATACCCACGCACAGTGACCCCATTTATTATAAAGCAGCATAACATCTTGCAAATGTGTAGCTTTCAGCTGTTGCCTCAGGTTTGTTGTTATTGCAGCCCAGATTCACAGCTCTTTTTGTATCTCAAACCTCTCATTAAAAAAAGCTCAGAGCCACTTATCTCCACTTCAGTCCCGTCATGAACAAATAAGATAGCCATGGAACAGACCTTGGGCCAAACGTCCAACTGCTTTCTCTTATGATTTCTCATATAGCAAATGATATGACAATCATTTATCAACTCAGACAAAAAAGACAGTTCAGACAGTAACTGCAGCGTGAGAGAGACTACTTCTGTCTTTGAAGCCTTAAGACACAGAAGTTACTCGGAGTAACTCTTTTAAAGTTCTGCTTTACTCTCGGTCTTTAATAGTTGTATATTATGTGACCCTACATTTACAGATCCAGTGTTTGTGTTAACATGCACAGCACAGTTTGCATTAATTATTTTTTAAAAATGCCTGAAAGACACAAAAGACTTTGTAAAAGTGAGATTTACCGAGACAACGTGGAATAAACTATCAGGTTTTTGTCAGATGGGCATGTGTGAGTATGTGAGATCTGACATCTGTGAATGTAGGTATTTAAAAGTGTTTGCCTTGTCTTGACATCATGATGGCGCAGATGGTGTGTGTGTGTGTGTGTGTGTGTGTGTGTGTGGTGAAGGCAGGGCTGACAGCTCATTTCATGGTTTTTGTTCACACTTGGTCATGTGAAATCAAAAAAGCAACACGTGAAAGCACAAGTAAACACACCACATAAATCTGGTATTAATAACCTCACATTCAGATGGATGGACATTCAGATGCAAATCCAATTTTTTAAAATTAGTTTTTGAGAAGCGTGCTGGTGCACTGACATGTTAAACTTGCATTTGGGTCAGAATAGAAAATATCAGCAGAACTAAACTTTGAGAAGAACCTATTTAAATTTTGCAATGAAGAAGAGAAGAAAGTTGCTGTAACTCAATTTGTCCCTGTCCAATCCAACATTAAAAAACAAAAAAAAAAAAACAAATATTTTCTAATCCACATATCCATGCTATCTAACACAAAAAAGATGGAAAGCCTGTACAGAATGAAGGGTGGAAGGCTCATCAGAACGCTTAATTTTAATCACAAAATATCAACTATTTGTATTTTATAGCCCTGCTAATTTAAGTGAAGCATCCAGTGGTCAATAGATGGAGTGTTCTTAGTTTGATTCTGTGCATAAAGTAACAATTTACTTTATAGTGGAATAGGAGAGAAGTGTAAAGTTTGTGTTTATTTATGATAATAATGGCAATAACAGAGTGCGAGTAAACCTAAAATGCCATAGACACATAATACTGAATAAAATATATAATTACTTTTCAGTAAAAAGAAGAAAAAGAAACTAAAACCAAAGGATAAGACAGCTGTGACTCACAGGGTTCATCTTACTAGACGCAGCTTCAGTCCCTGGACACCTGAGACCTTGACAGAGCTGACCTTTATCACATAAACACTTTAAACACATTTTAACCATCTTGCTGCCTGCTTCAAATTGTCCTTCTGCACCTTGGGTCACCGTCACAATTTATTGCAAAATTCCTTTTTTTCTTCAACCCCCAAGTAATCTTATTTTAATTACATTAAAATAAAAAATCATAAGAAAATTTAGATTACAGCAATTTCATGTCTGAGCATGCAATATGTCAATGAATAATATAGGAGTATTAAAATTAATTTGCTTAGTTTGGAAATGACGAACAATAGTCATTAGGCATTATTTTGTCTTTTTGAGAAAAAAGCAAACAGGCATGAAGCAACTTGAACGTCCTCTCCATACTCATTATTGCTTTATGTTGGCTCTATATGGTCATAAACAAGAAATAATAAAAATCTTTTCACCTTCTACACGTTTGCCACGTGACTGTGTGAGTTTGTTCAAAAAAAGCCTCTTCCACTTAAAACCAGGTCCCTGTGAAGAAAAGCCTGAGCTGGTTGAAATGAGTTATCCAGAGCATTCAGCCAACAAGTGAAAAATCCACTCCTGCACGTCAAATGCAAGTGGGGATTCTAGGGGTGGCGAGTCTAGAAAGGTAAGAAGGTGTTTGAGACTGGGATTAAATCCATCAGTTTGTGCACACATGTAGAACCAGAAAGCACCAATGCTTCCAAACTAGTTGTCTTTCTTTGGGCTTTATCTGAAAGTCTTTGCAAGTTGAGTTCTGAACTGTCTGCTTGGTTATTGTGGGCAACCATGTCAATTCAAACCACAAATATTGTCACACAGTATGCTTTTCCTTTGATCTCATTAACTTATTGGTATTACATTATGTAGCAAGACAACATAACAACATAATTCTCTTCTCTGGACCCAGCAGGATATTGGGTTCATCTGAATTTACAGTATTCTGAGGTCAACATCCTAATGCTAAGAGTTGCCACGTGGACAGCGCCCACTGAAATAAGTTGAATTTTTGTGTATTTTTAATTTTCAAAAATGCAGCAGTATTTTTCTTTCAGGTTTTACCACAGATGTTTTACAGCCGCAGCCTTGATGACTGTTAAAGAGAAGCATTTTTCCATTAACCTAAAATATAAACCAAAAGCTCTGCTCGCTGTGCTAAAAGTTCCAGTTCAACACGAGTTACACTGAGTAAAACGATGAGGAGGTGAGTTAATGTTACACATTGTTTTATAATAAATTTGAGTTAGGCTTAGCTGCAGCTCATTTTTAAATGAATCCAAATGGAACCTTTCTTGAGGTTACATTAAATTTTTGATAAAAACTAGTTTGAAAGTATGTGACGCGATTGCTGACCTCGTAATTTCTTTTAACCTTTTTAAAAAATATTTATTTTTATTACATTTGCATTGATCGAACATAAATTGAAAGTAAATAATTTAGTGGAAATGACTGGATGATATGTAAATACTGATATCAAATTATTTTTCCATTCCTGGGAGTAAAAGCTGAAGGATGAACAAACAAGAAGAAACTAAAGACAACCGAAAGATCAGACGGCTCCAACACATCATTTCCCTGACACCTGAACTGTGTTCTTGTTTTATTTATGCATGCATGTGTATGCAAAAAAGGCACAGTTCTGTAGGAACTACCGGTAAAAATACTTACCTGTCTGAGAACTGTGAAACAAGCGATGGCAGGGATGATATTAATGTGCTGAGATACAAAAGAGCTGTAAATCTGAGCATTTGTCTATCTATCTATCTATCTATCTATCTATCTATCTATCTATCTATCTATCTATCTATCTATCTATCTGTCTATCTATCTATCTATCTATCTATCTATCTATCTATCTATCTGTCTATCTATCTATCTATTTATCTATCTATCTATCTATCTATCTATCTATCTATCTATCTATCTATCTAGCTAGCTATCTATCTATCTATCTATCTATCTAGCTAGCTATTGTCCACCCAGCTATCTAACATTTATTCTTATTATTTTATTTGTTTCCATAATTTACTTCAAACCTAAGCTGTGTAGAACATTTGAGCTGACTTCTGGACAGCTGGAGAACTATATGACTTTTAAACATCAAAACATGACGAAGACGGCGAAGCCGGACAGGCCTCGGCACCACATTTTTATTAAACATAAGAGGGGCTTTGGTTTGCGGTGGCCGAAGCACCTGCAAACAAACAGGAGCATCTTGACCTTTTACCTCATCCATAACCCGGTTAGGTTGTATAAAAGAAACTGGAAGCACAGGTGAGGTATGAAGATCGGAGACCACTGTCAAAATTTGCACCATGACAGGTAATATGCTGCGCTACCCAAGAAAGAAAGCATGTAAATGACGAAATGATAAAATGTGAAGTATTATTTTGACAGTTTATGTGAGATGTATCTGTATGTAACTGTTCATGTGACCAACAGCCCTGCAGCAAAGTCTCTTGGCTGTGTTGCTTTGGCCCGTCCTCTTTACCGTAAGCAACCCCATAAATGCTGGAGAAGAGCAGAGTACCCTCTCCAACTGTCTGTCCATCTCCGAAGAAAAACTTCTGGACCGGGTCATCCAGCACGCTGAGCTCATCTATCGTGTTTCTGAAGAATCGTGTTCTTTATTTGTGAGTACCACTCACCATAAAACTAAATCAACCGGTAAACCTGAGCACCTTTAAAAAAATGTGTAAAAGCAGTTGGACAGTGACTTAAATGAGGAAGTGTGCCAAAAAGGAGGAAAATCATTATAAAATGAATCATTGTGTCTTTCAGGATGAATTTAAGTTTTTACATCTTGTCCTATGTTGTTTTTGATGCCACATTTATTTTCGTGAGTGAGTCTTGAAGAGATGCCCAAGAATGACCCAATTAAAGCTTTTTCTTGCTCTTTCTTACTTTAAGCTGACCTAAAGGCCCCTCACACTTTTCTACCTTTTGTGTGCTTTGTGCTATTTGCCTTTGCTCCAGACATAATCAATGCTTTGCCAAGGCGGTTGATGGTACTGTAATCTCCCGTCTCTCAGTATGTTGTGTGAAAGAAGAGACCCTACAGTTCAGTAACAGGAATGTGATAATGACAGCCTGCTGCAATGAGGTTGCCTGAATCCCCATCGCTGCAGATGAAGGGCACTGAAAACAACTAAAATAGGCTCCACTATTCCTCGGAAAGATGCTGCATGGCTGACAGCAATGACATCTATATTGCATCTACTGATGCCAAAATTGGTGCAGTTTTGTTCTGCTTTTTATGGTTCAATCAAAGTAAATCATGTTTTGTTTTGTTTTTTTTTTTTATTTGTCTTTTGCAGGAGGCAATGTTTATCCCAGTACAGCTCCCGACAAACCAGGCAGGAAATGCATGCATGACCAAAGGGTTGCCCATCCCTAGCTCCAAAAGCGAAATCCAACAGATAACAGTAAGTAAATGACAGCCTATTTTCAGTAAGTCAAAGTCCCTCGGAAAGTGTGCTGAAAAGTTTAAAACTACAGCTGCTTTAACAGTTCTCATCATGCCACAGCAAAGAAATAAGCGGAAAAAAAGAAAAAAAAAAAGAAAAAACAAGCAATCATTGTTTTGCTCCTAACTACTACAGAATGACTGGGAAAAGAAATGGGAATGTGTTAAATTACACAATTTATTATTTGTTCATTTTACCAAAATGTAAATATTTACAGCATCACCTGTGAATATTGTGTTAACTTTCATACATAGAATAACATTCTGCACTCGTCATTCAGCCATGCAGTCATGACATGATCAGCATCAGGTGTGCTTCAGTGCTTCCTCCTGTGGCCCCTTGCAGGACAAATGGTTGCTCCACTCTGTTCTGATGCTGGTGCAGTCATGGATCAAACCCCTGGTCCACCTGCAGACCACCATGGTCCACTACGATGACGCTTCTGATGTGCTGCTTAACAAGATCAAGTGGGTGTTGGAGAAGCTAATCAGTCTAGAGCAAGGCGTGGTGGTCCTCATCAAGAAGGTGGGACACAAGTTTAATATACGCAGGAAAATAAGAACTGTACGCTGTAAACTTTTTTGACAGGCAGCATCAGGGTGCAGACAATGACATGCCTTTCTCTTCAAATTACTATGCAGATGTTAAATGAAGCAGTGACGACTACAACGGTCAGCGAACTAGATCTACTCCCTACCGATCTGCAGCTCGACATACTGGAGTCCATTATGAACGACCACAACTTACTGAGCTGCTTCAAGAAAGATGCCCACAAAATGGAGATTTTGCTTAAGCTTCTTAAATGTCGACGGAACGACATGTATAACTGTGCATAAATTGCAGCATTCTAAATAATGCAGCGTTTAAATGAATGCTAAGGTTTCTATCTGTCCACTATAACCCCATGCCTCAGGATACACTAGCAACCCAGCGCATTCGTTATTGATTGCTTTGGAACACCTTCACATAAACCCAAGTAGGTGTAATACTGTGCCCTTTCTTCCACATCCTGCATTTCATACTCCCCTACTCAGTTGTTGTTTTAACCTGGCAAAGGCAACGGAGGGCAAACTCCCAAATGTTTTGTGTGTAGAGGTGTGAAAAAAATCTGAATACCCTGCCATTGATTTCCAGTTCCTTTGTTCTTAAGTGAAGTTTGTATTCCTGGCTGGCTCTTGTCGTTTTCTGATAATTCTCCCAGCCTCCAGAGTATTCAGTGAGATTCTGCTTAAAATGGTGTTGGTTTCTCGGCTGCATTACTGAAATGAAACACCGAAGGCGGGAGTCAAACAGGGAGCAATCACGGCTAAATGTGAATGCAAAATCTGCGCTTTCCTCAACTGTAAATTACAAATAAAGCAACCTAGTGAGAAAGCAAAGACAGCTTGGTCTGATTTGTGAGAGGAGGACAAATACGTTTCTGGAACATCGTGTTCAGGCCCAGACACAGGAGGGCAGCAGTGCCCTGTCCTCTTAAAATCAAGTTCTCTGGTAAAGTGCTATTTTTTTCCATATTATTTAACAAAAAAAGAAACCCACTTGATGCCACAAGCGTTTATATTCCCCCCACTTACGGATCTCAAGTTTCCTTTTGAAAATTTAAGACAACATGCGGATGTAGCTGAACCTTCTTATCCTCCGCAAACCTCATCAGAATATGTAAATCAGCCTTTGTGGCTGTCACGAGGAGTCATGTGTCAGCATGGAAAGGCGGTGTCATGTGATCTGCTTGGATATTGAGTCAGGATGTGGTCGTTGGGATGGGGGTGTCTTGTGTCAGGTCCTGACTTCCTAATCACTTCAGTGTGGGGGTCTTGGGAAACGTGACCAGCCTCTGCTCTGCTCTGCTCTGTGTCAGACCTTCTTTAGGGCAAATGTGTCTCTCTGACATCATTCACAGGCGAGGTAAATCTGGGGTGGTGGGAGCAAGGTAGATGCTTTGAAACAGAGATATGAAAAACTGACATGGGGATGAGAAGAGAGTAGTGGGATTCAAGTGATTTGACAGTCTAACTATTTACAACCTGAGGTAAGGAAACCCAACTCTGCTGGGACACACAAGTGCAACACATGAGCTAGAGGAGAAAAGCAGTAGAGGAAAGAGCAGACAGGGTGAAAAAAACTGGACCGAGACACAGAAGGAAAGGCAGGTGGAAAAAAATGATTTTGGTTCTTCAGTGGTGGTGTGAAGTGCGTCAGTCAAAAAGAGAGGGAAAAATACTTTCCCCCCTAATCACCGGAAGCCCATTTAAAACATTGCAGTTTAGGGATGGAAGCTAGTTGACTCTGGAAAATTAAAGGTTGAAAGACGCAAGCGCTCAGCTGAAGGAGCCGCTGAAGTGATACCGGCTTCTATAGAGCCAATGCAACTTTACCACCTAGGCTGTCTCTCTCATTCTTGAATTACTTTCTTCTAAATGATGGTTTGTAAAGAGCCAGGATACTCTGTGTGATCTGCCATTCATTTTTTTCACTCTGAGCACTGCCTATTTAAACTGCCTCTACGTGTGCTTTCTCTGAGGGAAGCAATTAACTCAGCTTTCCCTTCCGACACCTGCTACTTTTGCAATGTTGCATATCATAAGGATGCATTATTTTAGTGTTTGGGGTGTCAAAAAAGGGTCATAAATCTGCTCTGAACACATAAAATACGGATTACATCATGTACACCTGGTTGTGGGGATCAAGTTCAGTTTAAACCACGGTATTGCCTTGATTAAAAAAGAGAATTCATTCATCCTGTCCTTAACATAGTCTGCAAAGTAGAAAATTTTGCATACTTTGTGTTTTTAATTTGGTAAATAGGTAACAATAGATTGGACATATATCTGCATAGGTGTATATAAGTAAACAATTTGCTAAAAACTTTCACGTCTGTTAACCCAATTTCAACCAAACCTTTTCTTAAGGATTCAAAGGATTTGCTCATTTTTTACTGATATGTTGATATGCAGATAGGCCATATTATTACTGTCGTCAGGAGGGTTAAAGTTACATGAATGTTAAAGGATCCGATTTCAGAGCACGCACAATGTGGTAGGGACAAAAGAAGGAAAGTATATGCAAAAACAGTGAGATGTAGTAGAGACTGGGTCCCTACACACAAGATTTGGTCATTTTTATGAGGAATATTTCTTAATTGAAAAAAAAAAAAATACACATATAACTCAAAAGCATTCAAGATTTTTCCAGGTGAACCAATTCTGTGATGCCTTCCCTTTTTTTTTTTTTTTTTTTTTTTTTCTGGAAAAGCACCTTCTACTGTTTACGTAGACTACAAGTCAAAGCAAAGGGAATAACCTGCATTTATGGTTAATAGAATAACCTTCCTGTGGCGAAAGCCCTATCTGGGATTTTTCGCTGCTGTTCTTGTTGTTGCTTTGCTGGTACTGGTCACCAGCAGGGACGGAGTGATTACCGTGGGGAACCGATGAGAGGACCTTTTGATGCTGTGTGAAGTCAGCAGGGAAGCGGCCATCAATCATCCAAATAGTGAATCATGGGCCTGTTGTGTGAGTGAAAATATCAAAGCTGTGAGACAGAGGGTGCAACAAGGAACACATAAATTATTTTCAAACCCCAAGACAAGCAGTTGAAAACGTTAGAAAAAAGCCCTCTTAAACTCACTTCTGCTGATGTAATGTAGCAGCTTCTTATTACACAGAATTTTATACACTGCATAAATAAGAACAAACAACATCACAGTTTCATTGTTATCTTGATATTCCAGAAAATACATTGAAAATTTTAGTTAGTTTTTTTTTTTTTTTTAAATTATTATAATTATAAATAAATAAATAAATAAATTATTGCTTTGATTACGTCTTCAGATCTGATAATGTAGCACTTGCATCCCATTGAAATGAGAATGACCTGCTGGAAGCAACGTAAACAGCATACACCTTTTGTTTTTTTAAGAATGCTCATAACTTTAAAAATGTGGTTCTGACTCCAGGCCACTAGAGGGCAGTGTCTTTCTGCGGGTGCACAGACATTTCTTTTCAGGTGAACATACAAAAGGTATTGACTGGAACTATGATTGCTTGTGAAGATATTTCTCTTTTCCCTGTTTACGTGGAAGTGGAAGCTGGGACACAGACAGCTGAAATGTAAGTTTAAAAGTTTACTGTTTTAGTCAACAAATGTTGTAGTTTGAACAGGATCTTAAACTTTGGCTCTGGGGTCCTCTGTTTTCTGACTTCTCACATAAGGCTTACATAATACTGACAATATCAGTATAAAAAAAACAAAATTGAGGTCAAAAGAACTTCCTCGTGGTTGTATTCACCCATACTAAGTGGGCCCCGTTGGAAGACATGACCAAGAACCCACTGATCACTTTGGATGAGCTCCAGAAAGAGGTCCAGAAGGTCAGGTTAGCTTCCAGCACTTAATGGAATGTCCAGACTGTGGAAAACGAGATCCCCATGTCTGATCATCCCAAGATTGAACTTTATACTGAATTCTAAGCATCATGTTTGACAGAAGCCAGACACTGCTCATCTCCTGCCCAGGACCACTGAAGCATGGGGAGAGGGGCATCAGGCTGTGGGGGTGGTTTTAGCCGCTTGACTGGGAAACTGGTCAGGGTGAGGAAAGGCTGAATGTAAAAAAGTTAAGATAATGTACTGGAAAGGAAAGGTTGTGGCATGTTACCAAGAAGACTGAAGATGAAAATTGCTGCACAAGTTCTTAGCATAACAAAATGTGAAAGAAGCGAAGGGTCAGAAAACTTTATTGACTGCTCTATAAACAGAGAGTAAGAGCAAAAAGACTGAATGGCAAGGGAATTAGAAATGTAGATGCTTCAGACTGGGGCTCACAGCACCGCGGTCTAGCCCAGGGCTTGAAGAATTCATCATCCTCAGATGAGATGCCATTCCATCAATTCACAGTTCACAGCCTGTGTGAATGTAATCAAAAACACGGTCCAGCAAGAAAAAAAGCTTCTCAGGAAGCATCCGAGTGGCTGCTCGAAATAGCTTTGTCGTTCAAAAAGGCATATTTAGGTATTGTCTCCGTGGTTGGCACTGAAAATGTTTGTTTCAGAGAATAACGTTAAGCATTGAACATGTGTGACGGGTTCGAGTTTGAAATCTGGCTGGTTTTGTATTTAGAATCGTGATAAAAGACAAGCCTGTCACCGCCATGTTTCTGATTTGGATGAAGCTACTGCACGATGCTAGTGATCAAAGAGTTTTTGGAGTAAAATAACCTAATTACACAAATTGTTGGGCTAAATCTGAGCCGTGTTAAACAGGAAACACAAATTTGTCCGGTTTAGCCATTTTTACCTGATTTTTTTTTTTTTTTTTGGTTTTTAAAATAGTCATTTTTACTTCTCCTTTCTTTATTTTACCTCCTGCTTTTATTTTGCATCCCACATCATGCAGATTGGTACCACTGACTTGAGGGCGAATAACAAAAGCTTTTTTATTATTCTGGAGTCAAAACACCTCCTCTTTATTTTGTATACATTAGGACCATGCAAATGGTGAATGCCTACAGCAGGTCCTTTCCAGCTGAGTCCTTTGTTGTTATGCTTTTAGAAACTTTTGAACGAAGTGACTTACAATAAGCACATTTCAAATATAAAGACAGTCCTGCCAATCAAATAGAAAAAAATGCTTATATATATTTAATACTTTATTATATATAAGGATTTTCTTTTTTTCCCGTGTTTTATAGGCACCAACTGAAATAAATACGTTTGGCCATGTTTTGCAGCTATCTGGATTTAAACATCAGAATCAAGGGGGGTGGGGGGAGGGGTGGGGGGGGTGTAATTGGACCAAAACTAAGCTTTAGACCAAAGCAGCTCTTAGATATTTAACACTGATCTGAGTACAGTTTTGTCCATTGAGTCCAAGAGTCTTTAATGTTTCCTTGATGATTTCAATCATAATCATAAATCCAAAAATATTTCATCATTTTAGTTAAGAAACATAAAATGTAGAGTTTAGCCCAGAGGGAGTTGAGCAGTAGTTTAAAACCTTTTTTTTAACAGAGATCTGTCATTCTGTCCAAGAAAGAACCCAAATCATCATTGTAGACTCTTATTTTGGAATCATCTGCGGTCAGTTTTCTCTGGACTTTTGACCCAAAAGTAAAGTTTTGTTTGTTGTGTATTACTTTCCTATAGTCCTGGGATGCTGCCACTCACTCCTACTCATCATCTTACTGTGGCAATAACCAAAAAGAAGGAAAACGACTTGAGAGACAGAATCTGAGCTGGCAACGGTGGGACAAACAGTTAGGAAAAAGTCACATTAATCCCACAAAAAAGGCTGATTTTAAATCAGTGCAATTTCCTTTCTTCACATCTCCAGCTTAAAGGACCTTTTGAGTTTTATCACTCAGGTTTTCTTGGTTTTGTCTAATGTTCTTCTGCGTTGTGATGCTTTACTGTAAATCACAACAGACCTAGAACGTGTATGGGGAACAGGAGCGTTGTGGAATTTGTCTTTTTGTCTTTTTGCCAGTGAGCATCTGCTCATGTTTTTCTAAGATCAAGTCACAGGGCTAAAAACCTTGTGCAGTTCCTTTACTTCAGGAAACACTTTCATAACTTCAAAGATAATAATTTCCTTTTTGGAATGATGCCAGGGATTATCCACATGTATATTTGGCTTTCATTTATCTGTTTGCTCCTCCGACTGAAAGAGGTCTGGAGGAAATAAGAAGCAGGTCATGGAAGAGATGGGGACTCGAACTCAAGCCTCACACAGAGACTTCAGACTGCACTCGCACTCCTGTTTTGGGAACAATTGACTTTTTCATGTTTTGCCTATTAACACTGAGAAACAGGTTCCTTAATCTGGAACTATGTGGGCCACAATCCAGCGGGTTTTCTGTTCTATCAGGGAGACGATGAATGCCGCCGTCTACCTGGTAGGAAAGAAAACCTGTTAGATTGTAATCTTCGTAGGACCAGATTAAGGAACCCTGCGGAACCCTCAGATGATGGAATCACTATGGCAACCAGCACAATTGCAGCTGCTGCTGTATCCTGTACCAGAAGGACAAGAAGGACAAAAGAAGCGCAGATAGCAAAGTCTGCCGTATTAAAGTTAGGGATTCCTGATCAACGAGAGCAAACGTTATCAGGCTGCAACCCCTCATTCAAAAATAAATGCCTAATTAGATGAGCTTTGCTGATAAATGATAGAGTGATCATAGGACGGATTATACTTTGAATTTCCTACATATAGCCGACCAAAATATAGCTGCAGTTTTCTCAGCAGATGGCAGAAGGCTCTTTCCAGCCAAGAGAGACATGAGACTTTCATTTTTTAGAGACTTGGGAGTTGATTTGGACTAGCAAAGTAAGGATTTCTGGGCCTCTGCCCTTTAATTTAAATGCTTTGTAATAAGTTGTCAGTGTAGTTCTGATGCAGGGATTATGACATCCCACCTCTCTGGGATGTCTCCAGGAAAGCACGCATTCCCATCTTCAGCCTTTCTTTATCCTTTAATCCTGTTTTCCTGTTCGTTTCATCCTCTACTCCTGGTAAAAGTATCAAATGTGCGGCAATCTACAGATCAAATATGTTGAACTGTAAACATTTTCAAGGGATTCCAGAGTATTTGTGAAAGTACGAGAAGTATTTTGATAGATTTTCACCAACATCTGAGTGTTTGCAGTGAATGTCACTGAGGATTCTTAGCATTGTGGCAAATCCCGAGCATCCAGATCCTGTTATCAGCACAAACGGAAGTAAGTTCAAGGAATGCTGCTTTAAGCAAGAATATAATAAAACTGTAATCAAACCAGAAGCTAGCTTTTCTTAATTCGGACTAGCGGGTCTCATTTTGCTCTCTTCATTCAAAAATATAGACAGGATATTGGAGTTAGTGCAATAGTGATGTAACAGCTACCTTTTAAGGTTAGGGTTAGGGTTAGGGTTAGACCTGTCAGTACCTGTGAATTTTATCGGCAAATCACATCTGTTGAATCTTTTAAGCTGCACTCTTGGTTTTCCAGCTGAGAGAGTCTGATAAATGATGCGTGAATGAGTCTTACTGCTGGAGAAAACTGTCGGATGGTCTTATAGTGTGAGAACTGCCTGAATTTACCTGTTTTAACAAGCAGAAACAGAATGAATACTAAATTAAAACAATAAGCAGCAAAAGGTCTCAGAAAAATAGCAATATGGAGTCACGATGGCCAGACTGCACATCTGATTGGATCTGAACTGACAGGCAGAGGCTGTGGTGCAGAGCTTTAATTATAAAAGTGTTTAGATGTGTGTGAAACAAGCACCTCATTAAGGACTGACTTTAAATCAGACAGAGAAAAAGCAGTTCATAATCTGGTGTTCGAGATGAGAGGCTCAGTCAAATCTCTGAAGATTTATTGTATCAGATAGCAAATATTAGCGTAAAGATTCTATCATAGAAATCAGCTTTGGAATTCAGAAAAGAGTAAAAGACTTTTACATCACAAATTTGCATGGTTTACATTTGTATTTAACTATATTTGTGCGTTACAGGTTACTATAGAAAAGTACTGGAGCCACATTCGAGCTTTCACATCAATATTTATAAATGTAATGGAACCACTGCACAGCGATTGCTATGCTTCCGTTAATATGTAATAAATTGTGCATGCATGTCAAATTACCATATTTATCTTGTCCTCATTGCATTTCAACTTCAAGTCCCACTCGGGGATCACACTCAGCCTCACAAAAATGGCTGGAAAGTGGCCCTTGTTGTCTAATCTCTTCTCTGAGTGCTTGCAGTTACACTTCTGTACCTCGTGGCCCAGGAGGAGGAGGTGGAGGTGAAGCTCTGTATCTCTACATGATCCTGTATTTAGAATAAATAAAATACACAGGCAGTACGCTTTTTAATTAGCAATCACAACTTGTTTTTATCAGCAGCGGTGACTAAAAGCAGCAGTACTAATCACGGCTGAAAGTAACATACTGAGGCTGGGGAGGGTGGGAAGGCTGGGGACTGGGCCCACGTCCACTTGTGGTGCAGAGTCAGAAAAACGTGTCCAGACATTGCAGTCAGGGCCTGTTGATGCCTGTTGGGGAAATCATGGTAAAAAACAGCAGTAATAAGACAAAAATACACTCTTTTCACACCATCAAACTCTGGATAGCTTTAAATATGCCTAAATTGTGAGGGAAAAGTTTAATTTTCAAAACTATTTAAATGTACCATTTGAAAGAAAAGCAAAAGAAACTTTATAAGGGCGGGTAGATCTTTTACAAGGCTGTCACACCACGTGAAGCGTCTTAGATCTCCCTCTGTTGCACAAACCTTTGATAGTTTCAGAGTGTTTTCCTTCCACCTCTTTTTTTTCCTTCCCAGATGCTTTCTCTGCCTGTCCTATTGTTTCAGTAATGTGGCACGACGAACACGACTTCCTGGATTCCCACTCAACACAGCAAAGGGCAACACTCCAACTGGCTGCCAAGACACCTTATCTGTGGCTGGCAGCCTGCAGGCAGGATGCAGTGGTGAGGCGCTGCGGAGGTTAAAGGCTACAGGATGGGGTGGGACACCGACTGATCTGCTTTTATAGACAAGTTGCAGGGGGAATATTAGCATTTTGAAGTTTATTTAGGAACACAGATCCACTTTTAGCCCTCGTTGAGTTCCAGGCAGCACTGTTTTCACATTCGGTGACATGCTCAATGATTTAATATCTCGCGCTTTGTCTGGTAGATTTGATGTAAGAATCATTCCTGCACTCCCTTTTTTTTTTGTTTTTAACGCCACATGTTTGATAGGCAGTGACTTTCCACAGACAAATGTGGAATTAAAGGTGCACAAACAGGGTCTGGCAGAAGGATGACTCACAGATTACCTCTGCTGGAAACTGATAAGCGGGCTTTATTTGGCTCTTTTCACTCCAAATGTGTCAAATGCAGCAGCTTGCTCAGCAGCCATGTCCTTACCTTGACATTGTGGTTTTGTGACCAAGTGCTTTTTGTGATAAGTTTTTTAGTTTTGGTGTTCAACCCTTTTTAGAGGACGACCAAGGGAGCACGGAACATTTGTAAAAACGTCTAAAAATAGGGTTAGAGCAGTAATTCAAATAGCTTGACACATTTATGGCCACTGACCAAGCTACTGGATTGCCTGGAACTGGAACTGGGAGGGGCTGATGTCATTTGTGCAGTTTATTTGGGCAGCAAAGAATAGCTTGAATCATGATGTTGCTCCATTGCTGCAGCTTAACATTGATTAGGCGCGTGTGTGTGTGTGTGTGCACGTCCTTGCATGTGTACGTGAGAGAGAGAGAGAAAATGTGAGACAATCTCTGAGAGGGAGCTTTTTTCCTCCGCTGTTTTAGGCGACACACAATCAAAATGACAGACATTTGGCCCAACACAAGTCAAAATCACCTCTCGCCTGCAGCCTCCGGAGCCCAGCTGAGGGGCTGCAGCTCAGCGGTGAAATATAGAAGTTGTCTGTTCGAGGAGGCTGAAAGATCACACGTATTTATGAAAATCAATAGTGGTTTTAATCAGTGGTTCATCTTTAAAAACTATGTATTGCAAATAAAATTATTTAGTTTATTTAGTATTTAAGTTTTTAGTTTTGATATGTAATGATATGCCTAATTAACTATTTTTCATTAGGTTGACCTTCCTTATGCACTGTTTTTTTTTTCCTTTCTTTTTTAATGATCTATTTTTTTCCCACTCTTAGCTCCTCAAATTGTCACTCAACCACCTACACTTTTAGGAACTGGCATTTTTAAAAAATCACTACTCTTTCCAACACTAATAAAACATTCAAAGAGGGGAGAGTCTACCCTGCAGTTAGGTTGACAATAATTCCATTAATAGGCATCAAATTCTGTTGGTTCAAATGAGCCTTTCTGAATGTATTGTACTGCAGAGGTGAGGTTAGGGTCTATAGGAACCTTTTTTCTGTTGTTGGATGCTATATAAATTTAACCACTGCTTATTTACTGATAAATACTTACTGTGAAAAGCAAAAGCTGATTATCTTTACAGAGCTACGGTGCTGATTTATCATGATCATCTACACATAAACAGAGAACTGTTAATACCTTTGATAATAAACACTCTGTCACTTAATTTTATTTTTTTTCAACTTTCAGTTTGAGTTTATTGGCCTCTATAGGCTTGTAATAGTTAA
>CAAE01014620.1:195094-210601 GCA_000180735.1 Tetraodon nigroviridis | reverse complement strand
GTAAATCAGACCATGTCAACGAGACCAATAGTGTTCAGGGTCAAAGGCCTGCAGAACGAAGGCCACAGGCCATAGCCAGATCCCCTCTGGAGCCCCTCTTTGTTGCACCACCAGTATTTTTTATTGTTGTTTTTAAAATCAAATGTATTACTGTGAAATGGGCACCAATGAGAAGTATGTATAGCAAAAAGTAAAACATGCTTTTGGATGATTCAAAACATCCTGTACACTTAACCGGGCTTTAACACTAAAATATGTATCTCATTAATGTCTCTCCTTTTCTGATAAATATTTAGACTTGTCAAGCCTTTAAACTTTGGTAAAGCTATTAAGACCAGTTTGGAATTTCACTTGAACAACTTCATAACTTCCATGTTATGTGTCTCAGGATTGTTTAGCCATGTGGACTAGAGCCCATTAAATGGTGTATTTCACAAGAAAAAAAGCCCCAAAGATACGAATAAGCAAGATGATCTGGATTAACAGCTTATGTTGTGTTTCTCTCCACCTCCAGTGAATCATCATGCTTATTTCTCAATATATATGGAAAGCACCTGCTATAATAAGCAGTATTTTCTGCAGTTTGTTGACCTGTTGGAGTGGAGTTGAGGTCAGAGAAAAACCACAGAGAAAAGCCCTGACTGAAAGTCAGACTTTCCTGAAAGTTAAACAACTGGAACCTTGAGAGGCAGGCTGTGGTCTTTCTCATTAATACCATTATACACCTATTACACCACTCATTGCATTTACAGGTATGAATGTGTGATAAAGAACTTTGCTTCCACCAGCGTCTGTGCCCTCTCTTCTGGGTCATAAAATTACCAATGAGGAATTTTTCTTATCAGTTACTCATTTTGTCTTATCATGCTTGTAAAGGAAAATATTACATTGGAAAATCTGTCTAAATTCAGTTTGGTGCAATTCATAAAGTCACTTGTGTCACGTAAAAAGTAAGAAAAAGTTGCCACTCTCTTTCTCTCCCTCTCTCTTTCTTTTTTTTCTGTGTGTCTGGGAGAAAGAGAGGCAGTCATTTCACCAACTTTGATAGGAAGCAGATGTTGGCGCAGGCCAGGGCAGGAGAGAAAATCCTTCGGAAAATTCTCAGGCCTCAGCCTTGTCTTTCTGGGCCCTGGCCTGGGCAACCAATCACGGCACAGCACTGGCTGAGCTTGAGAGTGAAGCAAGCTTTCCTATTGGCCTGAGGTTCAAACGTGGGCGTCAGGAGCAGATGTCCTGGGAAAGTTTTCGAATCCAAGCCGACCCACACTAAAGGAAAAGTGAAAACATTTGCTTGTTCAACTGGACAGTGACCAAAGCCTGTTTTAATCCAGCTAAACATGCCCTCTCTCTCTTTTTCTCTCTATCTTTCCCGTTGTGTGTGTCTGTGTCTGTTTGTCTGTCTTTGAGCTTTGTATTGAGTGTTAAATCTTTCAAAGTAAATGTGTTTTAAACAGTAAATTAGTCAAACAAGAAAGAAGACAGGACCATGATTAAGATTAGATTCTGAGGATTTTGGGGACATTTTTGGGATTGAGACCACATTTGTTACAATCCTCGGTTGTAAACACGGCTTCTCCTGTCTCTTCTATTCAGTCTTTTTATGAAACAAATAAACATAGCTACTTCAAATTTCACTAATGTTATATTCTAGACATTTTTCACAGCACAAACATGAGGGAAGACGTTCGTGCAAAAAGTAATATACAATATTAGGGGGGTGGAATCACCTTAAAAAGAGATTACAAACATTTCAATAGAAAGACATCTGTATATTGTAAATGTGAATCGGGGGTTTCTGTACATTAGCTCAAACATTGATGTTAAAAAATGAATTGCTGTGCACTTTAGTCTCATCCAGATGATAAATGCAAACTTACAAATAGTACGAGAACAGAAAGCTGACAAGTAAAAGACCTGAAATGAATGAGGGTGCCTCCACATTGTCTCCATCTCCCACCACTCATGGTTCCACCAATAAACCATCCGTCCTGAAAGAAAGCTTTGTTCTGTTTCATCTCCCAACCTCCATGTATTGCGCCTTGCATTCCACTTCTCGTCCCTGTTTTTATCTGTCCCTGACCCCCTGCTGCTCTGTCTCTCCTGTCACCTTTCCTCTTGCCCCATCACCAGCACTTTAATTTAGTCACAGTCTGGTTCACACACAAGCTTCACCTGCACACAAAGGACAATTTCAGCACTTTATTGTGCCAGTCCATTTCCTATTCACAGCCACAGCACAGCACAAATCAATCATCTTGCCTAATGGAAAGTCCACATTAACATGTGAGGACACTCCATTTCCGTCCCAGAATGCCAGGTCAACTGGTGCCTGGGTTTTAGCTGCTACTGATCCAGGGAGCAGTGGGCACCCTCATTTCAGGTGAGATAGCAGGGTGCTGCCGTTAGGTTCAGGGTCTGCTCCGGGAGTCAATGGTGTATTAACTGAGAATGCGACAGCTGCAATAAAAATGCAAATTGCCAGGCAAAACAGGCAATGGCCTGAATCTGCCCTTCATAAGTCTGGATAATACAGTCAGCGCACCTGCCAAGACATGTGGTTCAACACATCTGAGACACAACAATAAAGTGATGGAGAGGGTGGAAGAGCAGCACACGCGCTAGGAGGAGGGAGGGCTAGGTGAGCGACCCATCAACCAGAGGTCAAGACACATCCAGGTTTACCTGACAGCCATTATAAGTTTGTCAGACCACTTCTGTTATTTTCAGTACTTTATTTTCTTTGACTGTGAATGTGATACATTCATGTTATGCAGACATTATTCATGCGCTTTATTATTTTTGTGTATATCCACAAAAGTACTTTATTTTTCGTCCATTAATGCATTTCAAGGGCCACACAATCATAGGCTTTGATCTAGTTTTCCATTTATGTTGGCTGACATTCTTCCAAGTGCATCGATCGCAGCAGTGATACTTGTCAGCAGTCTCTCTGTCCATGAGAAGGGTCATCTTTGAAACAACAAGCTTGATGAATCTCCCTGGACATCACTTTGTCCGCAGAGGCTCGAGTCAACCATGACAGCCAACGAGACATGGGGAAAGTGAGGGCAGCACATCCCCCGGATGACGTGATTTAAGCTTGGCCTTCAGTGTCCACTGGGACGCTGGTCATATTTCACAGCTTCTCTGCGTAATGGAACCAATGCATTGGCCTCAAACATCACATGGCTTCTCAGGCTAAAAAAAGATGTTAATTTCACGCACTTCTGACATGTGGGCCAGTTTCTTCCTTTCATCCAAGCAAAGTCACCGTCTTGTGCTGCAAAAAACAAATGCTGTAACTTTCTAGAAATGTCCTGGTGAGCTCCTGAAAGTTAGGATGCATTTTATACGGTTTCGCTGCTGCGGCCCTTGGCATCATCTACCTGCTCTGATGACTCATCAGGTGGCTCTATGCCGAGTCACTTCAGTTCCATCCTCCTGTACTTCCCCATGAGGGTACTTCTCATATTGTGTAATCAAAAAACTTTTCTTAATCAATCATTCAGTAAAGAGTGCAGCATTTATCTAACCCATGCAGCAATGGCCTAATTATGAAATCCGTTGCATCCATTTTATGTAAACTATAAAATAGTTTCTGAAAACTGATGACTCAAATATAATCTACCAAAAAACAAAATGTTCCATATAGGTACATCAATAACCCTGTGTGATAATGTGCAAAAAATAGATTTTGCACCTACAGAAGAGGAAAGGGGGAGCTCATTATCTGAATGGTGAGACACAATTGCCCCTCTCTTGGTTAAGACTTGGTACAGAAGACCGATATATCTAGGTGAGAGACTTAAGACAAATATTTAGATTAGAAATTTGACAAACCGCCCACATTCCAGCGTCAGAGAGCTGTGAGAGCTGCCAGTGACAGGATGATGCTTATTGTCAGAAGCAGCAGAAATGGTTTCTGTGTGACTGCCAGGTGTGACAGGCTGGCGTCCTGAAGAGACTTCCTCTTCTCTTGATTTGTCTTTTGCGCTTTTAAGCACTGTGTTAAATCAGCTGAGGCTTTCTCTCAGTAAAGTCGAGAAGAGTGGAAAAATGTGGCAGACGCCAGTTTTATGTCTGGTTTTGTATGAGTGAACTCAGAGTTGTGGATTTTCAGAGATGTAGATGTTAGAAAGTGCACTCCAGCATTTCAAACCCTGCTTCGCTAGCCATCTGCATCTGGTCTGGATCACCGCTCTGGTGGTGGAATGAGAAGAGAACCACCTGGGTAACCTCCGCCTGCCCTCTGCCAAGAACACCGCCAACGCGCCTAAAAACAGAATCAGGCTGGTTTTGACAAAACACAGCATGATTGTCCCAAAATGCAGTGACACCAGCACTATGACTATAAACTATTTCATGTTTTTTGTAGAATTTCTTTTGAGAGTCTCAACTCTATCGTATTAAGTATATATATATATCTATATATCTATATATATAGTATATATATACAGTATATACTACTATTATAGTTGCTATAATAGTTACTATAGAGTTTCTGCAAAATGTAGGTACAGTTAGCATTTTGTAGTATTAGTGTTTAGTATTTTTGTTTTAGTACTTAGTGTGTTAGTTCGGATATTTAGTATTTTCCCCAAGTATTTACATGCCCTTGTGTTTCCACTTTTGAACTGCTGGAAGTGTGAGTTTCTCTTGGAGATTAATAAAGTGTCTATCTATCTATCTATCTATCTATCTATCTATCTATCTATCTATCTATCTATCTATCTATCTATCTATCTATCTATCTATCTATCTATCTATCTGTCAATTGATGGATTCATCCATCTATCATGCCCAACTGCATAAACTTACTGCACATCTACAGTCTTTTTTCTAATTGTGTAAAATTGGTGGGGGAAAAAAAAAGAAAAAAGAACCCTATTGGATCTGGATTTTGGCCATAGACTGCAGCAGAGAGCCAAACAGCTGTGCAGCTCAGGGCAGCAGGCCATAGCCCTGTATGTTTTCTATCTACAGTGGAATTTATATGAGCCCAAAGTTACAAGCACATGAATGGGCCCCAGTGTGTTCATTCTGTTTTGACGTCACTCCATCAGTGTGGGTGGGAAACTCCATGCCCCGGCAAGTATTTTTCAGAAAAACTCTGTGCCAGCTCAGAAGGATGAAGCAATGCTGGAATAGCCAGGTTGGGGTACCAGGTTAAGAACTATTGCAAAACCAAGTCCATGTTGATCATCAATAGCTCAGGTCAGGTCATATTTTCTGTGTACGCATAAAAATTGCTTTTTACTAGAATTAAAAGACATGACTGGAAATAGTGTTTTTGAAACAAACTGCAGCCATTCATAATGTTTTAAATAGATAAAAATCAAATTAGCTACAATTTACATTCATTCATGCACAGGGCTGACCTTCATGAAACGAGGCCATGACTTTTTTCTGTTATTTACAAATTACTTATATTTGAAAATAAACAAGTTTGATAGTAATATACTGTATTTTCATCTGCTGCAATATGCATACTAACGTATTGAGGTGCATTAAAGCACATGACTGGTTGTTCCTCCTCGTGCGCAGGCAGAACCATGTGGTCATCACCACCACCAGTGGTTGAGCTGGGTGTTAATAAACAAAACATATGTTGCTTTGAGTGGTAAAAAATGAGTCACTGTATATACAAGCTCATTTGAATTAAAACCTACTCGTGGTCTTTGTTCACATATATTTTATAACATTTTGAAGTACAGTAAGCACATTTTAGAAATAGAAGCTACAGTTTATAAAACCTTTCCAGCAGAAATCATTGATGGGCCAGCATCAGCCTTTTTTCTCGAGCAGACAGGTCCATTTTTGCATAAAATAAAAGATAAAAAACAAAAAAAGTCGCTACATCGTTTTGTGCTGCACTACCTTTTAAGTCCCTTGAAAGCACCAGCTGTCTGCATCTCTTGTCTTTTATAAAATATAAATTATTGAAAAATATTCAAATGTTTGTGAACTAAATACAATAAAAATGATCTCATAACAAAAATACAGAGACACTATAAAATGTACAAAAAAAATAAAACAAAAAAAATCCTTCTGAATCCATTTTGAGATATGCATGTATGTTACATACTACTGGTGTTTACACACGTTTCCTGACTATGATTCCATAATACATAAGACCTGCAGTAGATCATAACTTGTGACATTCAACAATACAACATTTTAGGTAACGATGTTTTCTTTAGCACAATAACTTTGTGTGTGGGGGGAGGAGGCCAGTGATAGGCGTTTGAGTAATGTTTAAAGCTCTGGAACACAAAGCAGTGACAATAGCAAAGAAGGACACTCTAAAAAGGAGAGATAAACAGTGTTTCAAAATGATGCAAAGTACAGCGCAGCTTCTCGCTGGTTAACTTGTTTTGGCGTCGGAAGGCATGTTCGCACGCAACCCAACGCAACACACATGCAGCATCAGTCTCCGTGTTCATTCGTTCTGTACGAAAGCTGATTTTCACAAAAGATGGAGAAAAAACGTCAACGCTTTTCAGAAATGTGAGTGAACCTGGTGTCATTCTGTGGACGATAGTTGGAGCACAGCGGCCAAAGACCTCACATGAGCTTTGGTTATTATTCCTGCTTTGTCTCTTGCTTATTTGTGTAATCTGGGTCTCTATAAAGCGTTATGAAATACAATCTGTACAAATAGACATCATATAAGCTATTTTCATCCATCTGGGTAAAATTCAGCCACTGTAAACACAAAGATGATATTCCGCTTTGGCATTTCTCACAAGGGCGGAATGCAGCCATAATTCCCAGTGTTGGGGGAACAATGCTGCCAAATAACTCAGTTGTAACAAAGAAAACTTTACAGTGATATATATATATGTTCTCAACTAAATGCCAATGAGTGGAAAACCAGTACACAACCTGTTAATCTCTTTCTATTCATAAATTCCACAGCACCAACTACTCCTCACCTGCCAGAACCACCTTCATTTAACCTCTTTCACTTTCCACTTCTCTCTTTCTCCTTTGTTTTCTTGAATGTTGCATCTGAATACACTGTACCTTCCTGAGTGCTGCACAGGAAGAAAATTAAATTAAATTAAAAGGCTTCCTTTAAACAAACTGCCAAAAACTCCTGGGGGAAGAAAAGAAAAAAAAAAAAACTGCATAAGATTGTCTAAACATTGTTAATACTGGTGGTGGTTAATGCAAAACGATGCACAAGTTTCAGTCATCATGGTTGGGGAACACACATAAAGCAGAAAAGCATCAGTTTCTGAAGCAACGGTTCCTTTCAGTCGATACCCGTTAGACTCTCTCGATTTGAGTAACGCAACGTCTAGCGCTGAGCGGCTTTCGATAGTGTTGTCTGATAGCGAAGCAGCATATTCCTGACAACGCCTCTTTGGAGAACCTGGCAGCGAACTTCTGCTCTCACTTTAATACCTTCATTGACAACATAAAAACACTCATTCCATCACATGGCTAGCGGCTTTACGCTGGCTCCTCTGAATGTCAATGATATAATACTGGTTCCTCAGACAACAAAATATAAACAGGTATTTGGTTCGAGTACAATACTCCCTCTTTTCAAAAGAAACAGCGATCATGTCTGCGAATAGAAAAAAGGGGAAGAAAATCCCAAGGTTTACTTGTTTTTTTGGCATCCCTGTTCTCTAAGCATGAACATCCTGCCCACTATCTTTTCACGCCCACACTGAAATGAATCTCTTTGATCAGTCTCAGACTTTCTGTCTTGGTCCGAACGGTCTTCTCATTGTGCTACTTAAGCAAACCTTGGACTCTACCTGATTTGCCTTGAGCTGCTACGTTAAACCACCACAGATTGTGCACACACGCACACACACCCACATACACACACGCACAACACACATCTCAAATGCATCTGGGTTTGAATACAGGCATCTGACGTTTTTTGCCTACTAAAAAAAAAAAAAAAAAAGTCCGATTGACGGCTGCTTAACGTTGACATAGACTATTAACTGACCGTAAAATAAAAAATATTTTGGTCCCCCCAAAAAAGTTTGCTGTTACTTGCAATTAAGACCACATTCCTCGCCAAAGTCTGCATGGCTCCTGAACTTTTGCATTCAAATTCACGTTTGTGCTTTCACTCGTCCGTATCTGGTTTCACATCTAACATGGCGTGCAGCTCTTCAGGTGTGTACCCCAGCAGGCTTTTTAAGTCACAGACGAAGCGGTAGACGTAGCGTTTCCCCGACGTCTTGTGGATGATGTTTTTGTCATAATAATAGCGGAGGCCGCGGCTCAGCTTCTCATAGTTCATCTTGGGCTTGTTTTTTCTCTTTCCCCATCTTCGAGCAACCTGAGAACAGAAATGTCACTTTAGTCATGATGAGCTATACCTCAAACCTAATTCAGGTTATACTTGCATAGTTTATTTTAGATCATCTCATCAAATGCAAAACCACAATGTTTTACCTTTTAAAGTAGGAGTGAGCAATTTATTTTGAATTAAGGGCCACATTGGTTTTTAGATCTTGATGAACGGACCAGCCAGGTGGTGCAGGAAACTAACCCCCGCAAATGAGGATCAAAGGTTAGCTAAAAATCCTGCTTGGTGGACTATTGACTGAGAAAATATTTATTTAGAGGAGCCTGTAAATTGGTTTAACTGGAGATGGATGATGAAGCCCCAAATTATTGTAAAGGCTCTGCGGGCCAGATTAAATAGTTCATCGGGCCACATGTGGCCCCTGGGCCTCAGTTTGCCCACCTTTGTTTTAAAAACAACAAGCCGGAAGGCAGCGATGGCCATGTTTTAAACACAGTTAGAAGATGTCTTGTTCATCTGGCTAACTAATCAGGACCTCCCAGCATGTGTAACAGTGACCGGCAGGGTTATGACCTCTCACCTCATCAGGGTCAGAGAGCTTGAATTCCCAGCCGTCGCCTGTCCAGCTGATGAAGGACTGGCAAGACTTGTCGGTCAGGAGCTCTAGGAGGAACTGCCACAGCTGGATTGGACCGCTGCCTGCAGAACAGTTGGAAATAAAGGTTCACATTTAGAAAAGTGACTTTTATACTGATACACACTATAGCAATAGCATCGTTTTCATTTTATGTACCTTACAATGTTTTGATATTGACAGAAATCATAGTTCAGGACAAGACTATATAATCTTGAGCCTTCTAATCTGGGTCAGGCTTGTCCAGGAGTGGAACCAAATGTCCTCTAAATACAACAGTTTCATTCATTATGCCTTTTCTTGTCTGCCAGTTGGAGTATGTGAATCTGGACTCTGTGTCTGTATGAGTTCCAGACTGATGAAATCACCAGTTTAAAATAAGAGGGCCACTTTTATGCATTCACAAAACATCCAAAGTACCCAAATACAGAATATATAAGACATTAGGCTGAAAGAGAAGCAGTGGTCCTCTAAAAATGGCAGAGTTTTAACTTGTTGTAGAGGAATAAATCAATCTACTATAAACAAAACCTCAGTGTTATTAAAAGAACCATATACATCATGTAGAGAAAAGTGGAACAAAACAACGGCTGTTGGCCCGTTTCTCAACTCTTTTCATTGCAGCACACTTTGATCTTGTGGGTTTTTTTCAGCGTTCGCTCTTAACACACCCACTGTTGAGGCTTGCATGCAGAAATCACACCTGCCTGTGCAGCACAACCGCCAAAGCAAAACTGAAGCTAAGCAAAAAGTCACTCTCAAGAGCCTCAGAAAACCAAACGTACTCTTTTACAACACAAACAGACCTGTGGGTTTTTGAAATGCACTCGTATACTCACACTGCCACTCAGGGTTTTTTTTTTTGATCTCAAAAGTTTAACAGCCACCCAGAGTTTGGTTTGGAAAAAAAAAAAAAGAAAAAAAAAAAAAAGCCAGCAACACTTGCTCTTTTTTAGGCTGACAGCTCTGACTCATTCCAAATGTCTGCTATGGTAACAGCCAACGTAAATGTAGATGGTTACCAGCTCCAGCTCCCCCCCTCCCCATCCCCAACAGGGTGAAGGTGACCCTTTCAATTCAAAAGGAAAAAGAAAATATTAAAAATATCTCCATGGTGAGATGTAGAAAGATCTGAAATTGTACCAAGACAACCACAAAAACGACTGGATCTCCCTGTTTGGGTTCCGTTTCTGCTTCACCCACCATCCTCAGACCCAAGCAGAGTATTGTTCTTTACACTAGTCTGGTCTTTCACACAACCGCCTCTCCTTATCATTCAAAATTTATTTCTCCTCCTCCCTCACTCTGTACTTAAACATACACATGGGGAAAAAACAGATAATTCTACTACTTGCTTAAACTACTTTAACTTGACATTTGTCATGTCGTAACTAAACCTAAACTAAACCCAATAAAACTAAGTTTGAATGTAAAACAAGCATTCCCACAAGCTTAGGTTTAGGTTCCATATTGATATATATATTTTTTATTATAGCAATTTTTACACTACCTAATATCATACTGGCCAGATTTTATGGACAACTTGGACTTTTGATTGCATGTAAACCTGTTTTTACACCTACTTTATTGGCTCCTTGCAGCCTTTTTACACATGTACTGCGCCGCAAGCTATAGCTGCAGGATCGTGAATAGATGAACTTCTTGTTCTGTTTTCAGCATGTACATGCACGGCCAGTTAATGGTGTACACACCGACATGCAGTCTGTAGACTTTTCCAGGATTTTTTCTCTCTTATTTTGAAGGCCTGACAATCTAACAAGCTTGTGATTTTAATGCATTAATGGCTGAAATGTTTCCTCATGGTTTGGCATGAAGAGACAGTTGGACACTGGTGCTCTTCTTTTAGCTGTGCAGATAAAGGTTTAAATGAAACATAACCCATCTGCTCAGGGCTGCAGTGATTCTTTTCCCATTCTGATACGTGTAATTTTGAAGGCCTCATAAAAACACATACTCTTTTATTGCTGAGTTAATGTTGAGAATGCACAACTGATTTCCAATGCATGGAAAAATGCGGTGCTTTAAAGTGCACAGAAATGCACAAAAGCATTCCACAAACTCACAACATGCTTCCCATGGAGCTAAACAAAAACCTCTAAATGTGCAGTGACCTTCTTGAATGAATGAATGAATGAATGAATGAATGAAATTGCACATAGAAATCCACATTTTTTTGAGCAACAGTGTTATTCTTTGTAAAGTAAATGTACAATTTTACATTTAACCTAGCAGTACTAGTCATCAACATAACAGGAGGAAAGGTGAGCCATTTACCTTGGGAACTGGGGTTTAAAGGGCTTAAAAGATGCATCAATTAAACAGTTCAGAGAGATAAAAAACCAAATTTTGATATCTCAGTTTGTGTAATTATAGAAGCAGTCGTTGTGGTTTACTCTTAACCATTCCTGTATCTAAAACAGCATACATATTCAGGCACCTTTTCTTAGCTATAGCGTTCAGGTTTTCTGCTGATGAGCATGCAGCTATCGCCACATCTTCGAGAATCTGGAACATGTAGAAACCAGCTCGTGGATCAGGTACAAGTATGAAGGTGCCTCAGAGATGGAGAGATAATTTTACCCGCATACGCAAGAGCGAGCGCAATTTCTACATTTCAGCAGCGTTGCCAAGAAACGTAAGGAAGAAAAAAAGAGGTTGCTTTGCGGTCTGCAGACAAGAAGTCGTCAAGAGGTAAAGACAACAAAGAAGTTAAGACAGAAAAAAAGAAGAGGCTAAGTGAAAACTCTTCTGTGACCACAATTATAGTCAGAGGTGTTGGTGCTGTTGACATGGCTCTTAGAAGGAAAACCCTCCCGTTCGCTTCTGCAGGCCATCATCAGGTGTGCTGAGCTGAACTTCTCACAATTCTTTTGCAAATCTCTCACAAATATGTGTATTTATCTGGGGAGATTGTAAAGCTTTCAGAACATTTGACTTTTTTTTTTTTATTGCATTTTAAGTGAGAGGAGAGACTGCCAATGCAGGCAATAATTGGGTTCTTTTCTTTTTCTTTTCTTTTTTTTTAATTATAATCCACCAACTAAAATGTGAAAAAAGTAAAAGGATCCAACAAAGTTCTGACTCGTTTGTACATTCATACAAACACACAGAGAAGAAAATACAAATCTAGCTTTTTAAAATTATCATAATAAAATAAAAAATCATAAACCGTTTACCTGTGTATCCTGCAAGCGCTGCTGCTGGAATCACGGGTTTGTCCTTGCTGAGGTCTGAGCGCTCCCTCACATAGTCTTTAAACGTGCCCTTGGGCTTGTGGCCGTGCAGGGCGGCGGGGTAGTCTTCCGAGTCGAAGCTGTCGTAGGACGGTACCCGCTGCAGGCTGCTGAAAGATGACTGACTACTCCAGGACTGGGTCAGTCGCTCACAGCTCTCGAAGCTCTCGATGCTCTCAAAGGAATCCTGGCCACCAAGCTTGCCTGGGGGACAAAAAAATTCACCTTCTATTAGGTCATGTCATACTTTGGAACTTGTTGCCTCCTCTTGTTTGCAGTTTTGCAGCCCCAATGAACAACATATTAGTGGAAAACTATGTATCTTGCCCGGAGGCTACAGTTTGCTTGTAGGTAGATCACACAAATCCCACTACTAAAAAAGATTCTTATAATATTGTGGTTATGTGGCCATCGCTGGGGCTGAGAAAACAGATCGCATGTTTAGAGAAGTGGGATGCTCAACAGCCTGGAGCGCTAAATACACAGGGATCGGACCTTATACCTTGCCAGGAAATGCTTTCAGCACTGGTGTGACCGTGAGAAGAAAATCCAGATTTTATAGCAAAAAGAAAAGTAAACCATGTTAATAATGGCTCTTTAAACTGAGTGAGGAAACATAGCGGAGCAGTCAGAAATGCAAACAGTTTCTTGAGAAAAGCCCACGCTTGTAATTTAACATGACGCATCTCTCTAGAAAGTCAAGGAGAGGAAGGTGGCCAGGCAAGAAAGATAGAGAGCGTGAAATGAAGGTTTCACCACTTAAACTGTTTTACATAAAGGTTAGGCAACAAGAAAAGACGTTGCGGCTTTGGTTGGTGTATCACTGACAAAAACAACAAGCTTCTTTGTTTTTTCCAGGCCAGTGTCGAGTGCAGGAGACAAAAGCAAACCACAAACCGACTAGAAGCTCTGCTTTTTGTCATTTAATGCATGCACGCTGATCTGGCGAGACACTGACAAGCAGGCAAACGTCCCCAAGCAAAAATATTAGGACACGCAATGAAGTCACAAACAAAGCTCGTTTGTCAGGATTTTTTTTAACCCTGTCTCACCTCTGTTCAGACGCCCAACACACATATTGTCAGGTGACACCACCTCCTGCTTGATGGAGAAGTAGTCCCCCTGCAGCGGGTTAAGGGGCGTGTCCCGCAGGATGACCCCCGGGTATTCGCTCTCGGTCTTCAGCGTCAGAAGTTCCTCCGAGCTGATGGGATGAAGCGTCTGGTAGGATTCTGTGATGAAGCCAGGCTCTGAGTATTCAGATGGGGGAACGCACTGAGCATGCTCAACACCGTAGGCTTAAATGTAAAAAAAAAAAAAAGAAAAGCAAACAAAAAGGAGAAATGAGAAAAATGGGTAATAATCAAGAATTCTTGGTTTTTTTTTTGTTTTTTTTTTACTATTTCCATTCATGTTATAGACTCGCCTATTAAACAGGAGGGACAATGTAAACAATAAGGTCTTACTGAAAAAGTAGTCTGAGGTATAGCGTGATTCCTGGAAGTTGGAGGTCAGTCCATTGCTGGGGTAATGCTTTGTATCCTCTTCATGAAAAATGAATAGAGAGTGAGCATCAGTGACCCTGCCATTGATTTCATGTATCGTGTAATTGCATCCAGCATGATCAAAAATTAATGAACCCTGGCTGAATTGTGACTTCCTGCTTGGGTCCTATTACCGTAAAAACCGGACTATAGAGCGCACCTGATTATAAGCCGCACCCACTACATTTTTAGAGGAAAATCGATTTTGTACATACACAAGCCGCACCTGTATATAAGCCGCATGTGCCCACATTAAAACATGTAAACATATTTACAAAGAAAGACGGTACACAGAGAGAGTTTTCAAAGTTTTAAGAATATACCTTAGCTTTTCTTTCCAAACAGTGCCTGTGACGCGGCAGTAACACAGCAGGAATACGGTAGCACAGCACTAACAGGGCTGGTTAAAAAAAACGGTAAAAGTCACTGAAAGCCAGCTCGACTGCTTTTAACTTGAAAGCTGCGTCATATGCATTTCTTCTTGCATTTTCCATGATGAGGGTCTGTTCATGCTAATTTTATTCACGGACAAAGCGCGAGGTTACGTTAAACTTGCATCTTCCTCGACACATATATTCCACCGGTCTCACTCTTACCTTTTCTGCTCGAGCGCCCCTGGCGGCCGTTAGAAAAAATGCATACATTAGCCGCATCATTGCATAAGCCGCAGGGTTGAAAGTTTGGGAAAAAAGTAGCGGCTTATAGTCCGGAATTTACGGTACAAGGAAAACGCCAACAGAACAGAGCGCAGAACCGATCGCTATTCCCTAACTGCTGCGGTACGTGACATCAAACGTCTGTGACCTCAATCGGTGCGAGGAAAGAAATGCACAAGCGCGTCACGTCAACCTATGAAAGGGGGTACCTTTCTGAAGCATCTCTAAGTGTTCCCAGAGGATGTCTCCCACAAAGTCAGGTGCCAGGTCCAGGAAGCGATCCTTCCCCATGGCGCAGAGAGAAGCTCCGTTCATGCAAAATTTGTCAAAGTCGACATTTTTCAAACTGAACTCGTTCACTGTCCATGTCAGCCACTCAGCCACGTGGTTTTCACTCCACTGCCGGGGATCTGAGGGGATTAAGGATTAGAGAAAACAACATATACATTTAAGCCACAAATTTACAACCGCTAAGATTATGCTACACTTATTTGCCAATAATTCTGCTCAGTTTATCACAAACACAAATCTCAAGACACAGTCAACGTCATTCAGTTTTCTGTCTAAACTTGCTCATTGTCAGTAACTTTTGCGGGCAGCATGGATGTAACTAGCAGATAAGGGACAAGGCAACCAGAGTCTGATGTTTGAAACAGCATGAAGTGCCCCTGACTCATTGTTTTACTGCGCGTCTGTCTCGGTGTCTACATTCCCGGACTGCTGCAGGAGTCAGCCAGTCAGCGAGTCTGGAGCCAAATGTGTCTAATGCAGCTTAAAGTGTCGATGTTTTACATGCAGTGAGGGTTTTTCTGATGAAAAACTTGACTCAGCAATCACACTAAAGTTTTATCTACATTAAAAAAAACCAAAAAAAAAAAAAAAAACAAGAGGAATGTAGGAGCAGCAGAGAAATGTCTCACCTTTGGGAATCCCCAACCGCAGCTGCTCCTTTGTGAAGCCACTGAAGGTTGCTTTCAGAGCCTGGGACATCATCTCTTTACTTCCTGGTGTAAGCAGGGGGACATCTCCACACTCGGGATCTGTTCATTACAAACAGCCAGCGCTGTAAAGACTTGGACTGCAATTGCTAATATAGTAATTCCTGTACTTTTGTTATTGTTTCCGAGGAAGGCAATCA
>CAAE01014620.1:132512-194667 GCA_000180735.1 Tetraodon nigroviridis | reverse complement strand
AATTTGACTCATCTGGCCCTTTGTGTGTACATAAACACACACCTTTGTTTGCAAAGACTACAAACACTAAACATTTCTTCCACCAGCACATTCTGAGTGGGAGAGCAGCGCCTGGTGCCCATCCGTGACACCGTGACCCCACACTAGCCCTTCCTAGCATAGTCGCCCTTAAACAGTGGACCTACTGTCACCAGACCAAGCATGGGGTCAGTCTCTCTGAGGGGCTAAAGGTTGAGAGATGGGGTGATGATGTCACTGATGGGCAGCTAAAAGAGCCGGGGGGTGGGACGTCTTTAGGGTCTCAGCCACACACTAGACTTACTGTTCTCTGGTCACAGCCAGTGGCCAGCCAGCGGGGAACAGAGCTCTCTTTGATGGGTTTAAATAGTGCCTGATGTCCTGGACTCATCTAATTAGATTGGCCAGGCTGCACAAGTATGGAGGGATGGGTTGGAAGCAAGGGTGATGACAAGGGGATCAGAGGAAAGACCCCAGGCCACAAGAGTAGTCTGCTAAAAAGCAATCTGCTCATGGCCCAGCCAATAATTTGTAAAGTGACACAAAAAGTGTCTTGAAAATCGCTGTAATGAGCCGACCTGCTTTCAGTGCACAATAAGGAAAATAGCCAAGCTAATTTCTACAGCAGTGGTGGACTAAACGTGACCTTATGCTGTGTCCTGCAGGGGACTTGTGATATAACATTATATCATCCTTGCAGTGTTTTTATAATCAAAACTGTTGTGAACACAGACCATAAGACCAAAACTATTGCCGGGGAAGGAAAATTTCACCAGTTGTCAAACCCAGATGTTTTGGCCTCCCCACAAGAGCAACATAGGTTCTATGCTTGTTTTTACAACTTACTGACTGCTTGACCTCATCTGGAATGCACAGCAGCTGTCCTTCCTTCGCCAGCCTAACCAGTGTCTGTGTGGCTGATTGTAAAATTAGCTCTTCCAGTTTCTTTTAGCTCCATTTACTCTCTCTCTTTCTCATTCTCCTTTTCTCTATTTCTAGACAGAAAGAAACTCAACAGGCCACAGGCCCATCAAAGAGGACAGACAAGAGCTCTGTGTGATTCTATTAGGTCCATAATACTTTGCTCTGCAGTGGAAAATAACCAAAGACATTTGTTCACGTCAGACAAAAAGGAAGGCAGAAGAGTGAAATACACGTCATGACAGTCACGTCAAGTTTGCAACTGGTAAAATCAAAATGTTTCATGGTAAAAATAAGAACTGGAGCATAATTGTGCAAGTAGACGGTGGTTACTTGGAAGGAGCGTGCTGCAAACTGAGACGGGAGATGAGGCTCAGACAGTCGCTGCTTTGATGTGAAGGCGAGAGGAAAAATGTGGCAGTACATTTAAGCAGGGCTAAGGGGAGCTTGTCTGCACTTTCAAACCAATTATGCCCCTCCCTCTCCACTGCTTTTATCAAGTCAGCCCCTGCCAGACACACAACACAAGCACGCATAAGAACTGCCATTAGGCACTTAAAAGAGACACGACAGACGGTTTACATCACATCATCCACAATTTGTGTGATTTTACACTTTTTAAAATGTGTGAAATCACATTTTTCCTACAATTTAAAATATCTTACTAAAATGGGATGAATGCCACATTTTACTTTTTTCTCTTGTTTAACACACACAGACTGCAGAGATGATTCACCAAGTACTGTTAAAATGCTAAACTATTTACTCATATTAGGATTACATCCTTGCAAGTTAGGTTTTTTCCCTAAATCTTCGAGCGGCTGTGCTATTTCATGACGACAGTGAAACATTAACGCTGGAAAACGGAAAGTAAAATGTTTTGTACGTCAAAAATGGTTCCTCTGATAGCAGAAGATCATCTTGCACACAGTACGCAGTGGCTGTGTGGGAGGGATGTGGATTCCAGTGAAAGTTATCTGTGGCAGAGCTAATGTACAGCACACATCCATTAGTGAGAGGAGAGGCTGCAGCTAAACAATCTCAAGTAAATAATGATATTCTGATGGGATTTTATAGCCTGTCTATCCCATTAAATACACAATGATTAGAGTTAAAGCATTCACAAATTATCACTTTTAACATTAGGGTGCAAAATGTGTGCATGGACCCACTTAGTCCATGTAGTGTGAGAGAAGCAGAGAAGATTATTTTTTGAACTTTCCAAAACTTCAAAAAGGATGTGTCGAGTGAAAAATTACAAACCCAAGTTCCTCAAGTGTGGAGGCAACAACGTGTCAGTTTAGTCCAAGAAATGCTGATGGAGTAAGACTTCTCTTGACGCACAATGTACGGTAATAGGATATTGATTAACCGCTCCCCAATTAGCCCAGTTCTGAGTAATGGACAGGCTGCTGAGTATGACCATATTCCCTTCAAGGGCTATGACTGACAGGCCGAATATTTTCACTATAAAAAAAACTCAGGCGTTAGACAGTGGGTGTTCTAAAGCAGCGGCGTTTATAAATACACATACACACATAACCTGAATTAGCAAGGCTCTTTGTGTGTGCTGGAGCGTGGGCATGAAATTGGGATTTCTGTGACTGGGTCCATAGTCTGTGGGGCTGGATCAGGCATGGCTGGCCAGGGTAGGGCTGGGAAAGATAGCGGCTGAGTGCTGGGGGTTATAAGTCACTCGCCTGTAACATGAGCCCATCACAGGATAAGTGGGGTGGGCACAGTAGACAGAGTGGGAAAGAGTGAGAGATGAATGAATGGGAGGTCTCATACCGCTCCCTTCTCCTCTTTCCATTTTAAGAGTGACATCATCGCGGGATCGCTGCCATCTCCCAGCCTCTGGCGGAGAGTCGACTCATTCATAAATCCTGGGCTGCTGCCTCCACACAGAATGATGCAACGTTTCACACGGAGCGAGCCACCAGACCCAAAAAATAAAGACACCATGCTTTCAAACAACACAGCTATAAATAGCCATTTAGTGTTTCAGTCAAGCTGTCAAGCTTTTCTTAGCCCATTTCTTTCACCTTTCTAAGATAAAAGATGATTTAAACTACATTATTTATTCATTCTGTCTCTGTAAGCATCAGGCTGTTGATACATTTCATGAACAAAAAGACCATTTTGCAAGTTTGGAAAAAAAGGCAGAAAAAAGAGAAATATAAACGAAAGTGTAAAGGCACCTATGTGTGACCCCTTTTTTCTTCTGAATGTACCCGTTTATTTGGGCTTTTTTTTAATGAGCCAAAGAGTCAATTTCCTGTGGCTAAGTTGCCTTCCCTTGGGAAGTGTGTGATGGGTTCAGTTGAGGGTTAAATAATTTCCGACCTGTCGCCGAGGCCTTACACCCTTTTCAAACATCTCCACAAGTAAACACGTACGTATCGGCAGAATTGCAAAAAAAGGGGGTACAGACACTTATAATCGCCTCTTTGAGTCCTGTGAGAACGCCCACGTCGGTATGCAAGGGACCCTTTGATGGAGATCTATATCTGGACCCCTGCTTTGAGAACACTGGGTCATAAAACGGACTTCCATGAAGGGGGCCATTGAGCGCTGCGGGGTGATAAAGCCTGGCTGTAGTAGTGCAAAGGGGCAGGGTGAGCTGGTGGTCTGGTTTTGAGGGGGCAGCTTGTTCAACCACTGCTACTTTGTCCTGACATTTCAGGAAACAGCCAAGACATCTTCTATAAGGCCAGAGAAGAGAAGCTGTTAACCTGAAATCCTACAACTGTGGGCGATGCTGGCAACTAGGTGTATTCTTAGATCAGTACGACTGGCTCCTGCCTGCACCATTGAAGTGCAAGCCCGAGGCAGCGAGAAAAAACAGCTGTGCAGGATGAAGCCTCTGCTGCTGACATCTGTCTCTGGCCATGAAACGAGAGTGGTCCAGGATGATCACAGCACAGACATACTGGCTACTGAAGCTGACTGTAAGTGAGACTAATACCCCATAGCTGCCTTTCTTACTTTCCACTTCCTCCATCAAAGAAATCACATTAGCTTATGATGTAAAGGTGCATCAGGACTAAGGTCTCACCACTTGATATGGCATTACCGCTGCAATCGGACAATGCACAGCTGCTAAACATTGATCCCTAAAGCTTGAGAGAAGCTTTTTCAACAGTTTTTCTCTGCTTACGTTTTAGCCTGTCAGCAGCAGAAATTAGCCATTATTCTGAAACTGAACAGAAAAAGAAAACAAACTGCAGTAAGTGTACAATTTACTTCCTACAAGAGTCTATCCAACAATCTACAAGGTCTCCATTTGTTTAAAAAATTGAGTAAAATAAGTCAACTCTCCAGGTGAAAACACTGATTCCAAAAGTCTCAAACCATTGTTGTTCTTTTTTTGTTGTTGTTGTTTTGCTTTTTTTTGCCGGTCCTTTGACGACAACAGTGGCAGAGAGATGAGAACTTGAAAGTGCGTACAGGTGTTGTTAGCATGGCTGCGTCTAGGCTGGCAGTCCATCTTCGCTGTAAACAGACAGAGGATGCTCTGGGGGACTGTTTAGGCATTTACCCAAACACACAACATATCTGACAAACAGTTTACTCTCTGTGTTCTATTTTTTTTTCCACAAAACATTGCTCGCCCCATTTTTAGTCCAAACGAATGGGTTCCACAACCACATTTATGATGCAAGTGTGGGACCATACATGAAAACACAGTCTCACACACAGAAAACCTTGTCATTTTTTAAGCATGTGCAACAGTGTTACTTGCAGAAATGTGCGAGTGTTTCATTTTGAAAGGCCATTTATAGTCTACAGATGGATGCTTGATAAATAAATTTGCTCCAGACCGCAGTGTTTCCATGTTGCATGCCTCACATTCCACCTCAGTTTTACAATGACTGAAATGCTTCTCGCAGCTTTCTTGTTTTCCTCTTATGTGACCAAAAATGACTTGTGGTTGCAGCGTCTGAATGGTTTCAGCTTCAGGCGATGACCTGACTGTCTATTTAAAGCGCTCTGGAGACTCCATTGCTGATAACTGCGCTGAGATCTCAAAGCCTCTGGCCACGCCTCTCTTTATCTTATGTGAGATACGCAGGTTCAACAATGATGTAAATCACCTCAGTTTGGCTGACTGTTCTGATCGTAACCGAAATATGATAACTGGGAAATGTTGTGCAGTAAGAGATTTAGTGATTTCCAAAAAAGTGTGCAGATATAAAGTCTTGCGTGTCTGTGCATTCCTCTGTTTAAGACACACAGGGTGACTCACTACATTAAAAATGACTGGACATCAATGACCATACCTTGTACAATTCCTGCTTGGTGACTCAGTTATGACACGGTCGGTTTCAACCAGCGGATAAAACAAACACTGTTGGCAGTGGAAACTTTTCATTTATACGAAAATGAGCAGCAGTCTAAACTGATACCATGCTTTCAGCCTAACTTCACCCTCTTCCAAGGCTGCTGACACACATGTGCCTCCCATCTGACTGCCACCAGGGCCCAACTCATCACCAACGCACCACAGTGTTGAACCGTCAGAACAAAGTCATTCACCCACACAAACACGCCCTGATTTATCACCCTTTGCTTTGACAGGTGAGTAATTCATTAGGACTCTGATGCCGCGGGTCTGACACGCATCAAGTCTGTGGCTGTTCCCCAATTGTTCTCTTGATTACTAAAACAGCACGCAATCCATGTTGACAGCTAAAACAGGTGGTGGGCGGCAAACAGACTAAATAAGAAACCAAAAGGAAGAAAATCTGGAACATCCATGTACAAAATGAATGGCATGGCCCCGCTGTGAACAGTCCTGCTCATTTTCCAAGGTGATTGTGCAAGCATGGTTTTAAAAGTAACCTAGTTTCCCGTTTGCCTTATTGAAAACACAGCTCCTAAACATGGAACCACAACAGAAACACCAACGAAATCGAGTTAGAAAGCATTCACATTGAAATGAGTGGGTGGTTTTGGAGCCATTTAAGGACTGTGGTGGGTTCACAGCCTCTCTGGTAACACAGCAAAGGGAAAGAGCTGAAATAAGCACCAGTGGTGTAGCGTAGCAAGTATGGAGCACCACGATTTAAAAGATTGCTAAACGAATAGGCCGGGGACGAGAACACACATCGCACCATGAGGAAAACGAATGTGGCCGAGACATGGAAAGCAGAGGAAGAAAGGAAAGGAATGAAGGTAGCTGTGTGAGTGGGTGGTTGAAAAGTGTTTTCTGTTGTGTAAAAAGATCGTCCATGCAACCAAAACTCGTACTTCTTTAATGAGTAAAACAAAATCTGCCATCCAGTACTTTTATAGGATAACAGGGCTTGATATGGTCTCAACCACTCCTTGGACATGTCTCAATGCAGTCCTCAGACTCACCAACACCTCTGCAAACATATGCTTACTATTAGCAGCCTGTTGTATCTGGGGCTAACACGCCTTACTTTATGACTAAACTTCAAGGCGTGGAGTCACCAGGGAAGCACTCAGATAGGACCCACGCAGCGTGAGTGCTTTATGTTTTTATGGACAACACGCGGCAGATGACAAGTTGAACGAAAGACAACGAATGAAACACTGGGTGAATGATGAGGGGAGACACATTTTGATGTAATACAAGATGTTTTAACACAAGGATTGTGAAATATCGCAGCAACAAAGCACTCTATCAGCAACAGCAACACAGGAGTCAGGCCAGGTCGCGCTCTAGAAAATATTAAAGCCTTCCACCAAACTTTACCCATCTCAAAAGCTCAGAGACTGGCATTTTGTTGGTATTTACCCAGCGGCCTCCTTGTGCTTCTCTGGTTGACGAGCACAAGGAGGCCTATTGAGAATGCCGGATCTGGGATCCGTGGGCTGCCTAACACACAATGCGGTCAACGGACGAACAGGTAAATTTATGATCTGGTATTCACACCAGAGGAAAAATGAACAGGTTTGCTCAGGCTCGATTCACTGATGTGCCACATCAAGGGAGGGCTGGATCACCCAGACAGTGTTTGCACAGCTGCCAGGCGGCCGTGCACGCTCAGACACTAGCATATATTGCATTTGAAAAAGTGCTGACACGACAACAACGAAGGAAAATGCTAAAACTCACGTAGCAACCTCTGTTTAACAACAGGAGGCACCTAAAGTATGTCAGCAGAGTCATTTGTGCTGCAAGGCCGCTGCATGATGCGCATACCGTGCTGATGCCTTCTGAGGGATCACGGCAGAAGCATCAGACAAACACCCGCAGTTCTGATCAGATAAAAGTGGGGCTCCCACTCATGCCTCTCCTGTGCCAATCAGCAGGCTGTGTTCACAAGCATTCCTGTCCGTCACTGATGCCTGGCCTGAGGAGCCAATGAGCGAAGCAAAAGAAAATCTACTCAGACATGCCTCGGTGACAGTGCTTCGGGTTTGGTGAATCATTTACCGTACTCTTCAGCTTTTAAATGATTACACTTGGATATCACAGAGCAGCGATACAGTGTCACCATGGGTGATGACTTTGTTCCTAATGCATTCAACCAAACCTGATTTGCTTTTTCCACTACTGTTACTGCGCTGCTTCAGAAGAAGCCCTGCAACTAAATTGGTTTGGGTGTACCTCCAACCCCATCTGCATGTCAGGACTTCAAAGGACTTACCGCAGGCCATAAAGTTACAATAATCATAATTCAGTTCCACATAATATTAAAAAAACAAAAACAAAAACAAAAAGCAGCATCGTAGGAGGTGAGAACAGTAAGGGGTCTGCAGGTGTTTTTAGAATGAACCTCACGAGAAAGACGGTACCGTTAGCAGCAGCAGCGCTTACAGCTGCTCCATTCACAATCCCAGAATCAATAAATGTACTCTGGCTTTGGAGCACTTATCCATTTCAATAAGTTGCAAGCAGGGAGCTTGTTAAGGCCCATTATATACCAGAAACACAGAAGATTAATGTCTCCAGGATGGTGTGTAGTGCATTTATCCATGCATGCATACCACAGAGTGAACAAAACAGGGTGTGTGTGTGTGCGTGCGTGTGTGTGAGAGAGAGAGAGAGACTATGTTGTAAAGAAAAGTTGTTTGAGAACTGCTTTTTTCACTTCAGCTTGAAGGAGAGTCTAGATGAAAGTCAGAAAGGCCTCCTAAGATAGAGCTAAACTGCAACTTTCAGCACTTTTGTGTGTGAAAGACGTAGACGTGCGAACCTCTGCTCTGCAGGTATGAAGCAGAAGGTGGTTAATGTGGTGACTCACAGCTCCTTAGTGGGTCAACACAATTAGCCTCAAATTTCCATGATGCCTCAGAGCTGCATGTAGGTCTTCAAACGAGAAAACACGAGGAAGATTGTTTCTTCTAAAAACCTGCCAAATGCAAATCCTCCGTGTGCGCGACCGTGTGTGCCACCACTTTGTGTGGAAGTGAGAAGTAAAACCACTGAAAGTCAAACACATGCACAGCCAAGGCCTGTGGGCATCCCTGATAGGTGGCCTGAGCAACTCCTGAGGAAAACCAAGAGTTCCAGGCAGAGACAAGCTGAATCATCACCTCAACCCGCCTCAAGCCTGTTTCCAGCACTGGGTGTGGAGGAGGGAGGGCTGGGAAGAAAGGAGAGAGATGGAGACCGTGGTGGGGAGGGAGGGAATGTGATTAGGCAGTTCTGCTTGTCTCCCAGTCTGGTTGCTGGACCCAGTGGCCTGCCTCTCAGGATCAGAGATGGGTGCATGAAGAGATAGGAGACTGATGCAGACTGATCGCCAGAGAGATGAAAGCAGAAAGAATGAGAAGACTCTCACTCAAATCAGCACCACACCATCTCATCATCAGTCTGAGCAACTTTGAGCAACTGATAACAAGCCCAACTTACAAGACAAATGTGAAAAAAAATGGTTTCATCAAATGAATCTGTAACTGGAACCTATACACGTCCCCCAAAATACATCTGCAAGTGTCATGTCAGGTATAATAGTAGATCAGGGTGTTGCAAATTAACATGATAAATAGTTTTAATTGTTTTTTTAAGATCTATTAGTAGATGCTAGTTTGGAAGACTTGAGCAGAGGAGTCCTTTTCTTTCACAAATGAAATGTAGCTACTTTAAAAACAAGCCTAAAACTGTGACGGGTGCAAAGAGATCCCTTAAACGTCTTCATCAGCTCAAATCTATTTTTTTTTTACTGTCCAAAATGTTACATCTCTGACTTTTTCAAGCTGAATTGGAAATCAAGCGGGCCAGAGAAGTCCGTGAAAACGCGCGTGGATGGTGACAGCGCGTCACAGGCGCGGCTGCGTTTTTCCTCAAAAGCGTCTTTTTATCGTGTCACATTGAGCAACCTTCACATTTACGCCGCGTACGAGATGTTCCCTGGCACGGTAGCCGAGAGCCGGCAATGTTCTCCTCTGATTACGCTTCCACCAGCTGGTTACGTTCCAAAGACGCGCCGCTACACTCGCGTAAGCTGTCACACACACACACTCTCTCTCTCTCTCTCACTCTCACACACACACACACACAAACACACACACACAAACGCACGCAGAGTTGCTACTCACCGTCCATTTTTTCAGCCTTTATGATTGTTAGCGTCGGCTTCATATCGACAGCTGCCGTCATGACCATCGGATCAAGGTGACTTCTCAACGCCGCGTCCCTCCTTTTCACGCCAAAAAGAAAACACGCACACACGCGAGCAGGGAGTCTGGTCCTTTGGCACTCCGACTGTGTTTTTTCCTCTCTGACTTATTAGAAATGATAAATTAATGAAACAAAAATAAAAACCAAAGAAAAACAAAAAATCAGTTTCTTGTACTCCTAACTTGTCTTTTCTGCTTTCTTCCTCTCCTGTACATGTACACACACTCCCTCTTTTCCTCGTTCGTGCTCTCTCACTCTCTCTCCCTCACTTACGCTCCTTCCCCTCCGTCTCCGGCTGAGGGGGCGGGGCGAGGCGCCGACGGGGGCTAAAGGGGGCGGGGTCAACGTGCCACTTTAGTCACAATTCAATTACAACGTCCCGCCAAACGCGCACACGCACAGGCAAACGCGCACACGCACAAGCGCGTCTTCATGGATCTCATTCCTGAGATCCCATTGAGCCTCCCCTTTTACGTCATCCGCTCTGTTCCTGTAAATTACTGGCATTTTACAGGTACAACCAACTGATCTGAATAACGACCAGAAGGGTTTCTGACTTGTTTTGTTTTCTTTTTAAATCACCCACAAGAAAATATCCATGTTTACTTTAAACAAGTTAAGACACTTCATAAATATATCTTTAAGTGGGACACAAGCTGAAAGAAGCTGAATGTCAGGAGAGTCCTAAAAGCATGATGTCTGGCGAATCAGGCGCTATAGTGAGAAGATTGGCTGTACTGGGAAAACGTCCCCGTCCTCTCATGTGCCCAAACATAAAAGTTAGTTCTCAAAACTATTCTTCTGTCATTTAATGTAGTCTCATCGTGTAAATATATGTTTGACATAGATTTTGTTTTGGAAATGCTATGACCAGACATGTGGGGGGGGGGGGCACAATAATCAGTCCTGAGAAAAGGATTTAGGATCCTTACTGCACATCAGTTTAGTGTGAAACCATGAGCTGAGAATTCTGTCTGCAGGTTTGAGCTTCCTTGTAATGTGTAACTCACCCTCATAAACACCTCTGAGTATTTCCTGTTCGCCTTGTGCTCATCAATAAAAAAGCATTTAGGTTTAGTTTTCTGCCCATTCGTCTGGATACCTCAGTGCACCAGTGTGTTTTTAGAAGTCGTAGAGATGCTAACGCTGCTCCAAACCTAGCAGTGCAGTGCGGTTGTGAAAGCCATTTGGTTCCATTTTGTTCCTTAGGCTTTATGTCTAGTCATGGACAGCGGCAATGCCTTGCTGGAAATTGAATCAAGATATACGTTCCGGAAAGGGTAGGCACCACAAAGCAGTGGGAATCACTGGACACAACAGGTCCCTGACCCACGGCCATTAAGGAGGACCTCACATGGCAACAAGAATATCAGTTCACATTTGATACTGATTGATGTAAAAAAACCAAAATTTACCAAAATGTAAAGACAAAAAGACATAGAGAACTTCCGTGCTCACCAATAAATAAATGAGGTTTTTTTTTCCTAAAACCGATTTGTCCCCTGCGTCTCCAACCTCATCACAGCAACCTTGTTAGAGCATGTCACATGACACAGCGCCCAATGCACGTCAGCGAGCCACGTCTGTGTGCACGGTATGGATATGGAGACGAGGGAGCCAGGGATATTGATCACATATGGATCTTTAAACCGGTGGTACTTCAGAGGCTCCATTAGCAGCTCCAGATCAAGTTTCACCGGCCTGATAGGAGCCTCATCTGGGATAACTGCTGGTGGGCTTTGTGGTGAGAAGAGCTGCTTTACCAGCAAAGTGGAGGGGTGTGACAGGGAGAAAGAATGGGGGAGGTGTTTGTGTGTGTGTGTGTGTGTGTGTTTGGAAGGAGGACAGCACGTCTCACTTTGTCTCAGTCCGTCACTACGTGACTCTCTCTTACTGAGCCTCTTTGTTTTCTGTTAATAAACCCCCTAATATCTGTTCTTAAAAGGACAGCCCGGGTCCTTTCGTGCCTGAGGGCAGCCATTAGGACTTTAATGGTGCTGCTGACTAATATCTAGGCTGGCGTCACTTCAGCACATTTTATTTTACTCAGACTACTTGGATATATATTTTTTTTTTTTTAATGTCTTCACACAGTATCGTGTACACCTAAAATCCCCAATAGAACTTTGAGGTCACTGCAATGCCAGATTTTGTGTTTGTGACGAACAACTAAAATGGGGTGCAGTGATTAGCCTGGAGGAGGTTCTGGTTCTAGTCCTCCAAGTCCCTTCAACATATCAAAAACATGCAGATTCGGGGGAAGACACTGGATTGCCCTCGAGTGGCTGGATTGGCAAACTGTCCATAGCTCAACCAGCGACCGCTGGGATTGGCTCCAGCCCCACCATGACCCTGATTAGGCAGCGTAAGCGGCTATTAAAAGAGAAAATGATGGATGGTTGACTCACATGGCTGAACTTTGATGATGTTTGCCATACCAAGAATAGAACGGCAATTGTATTTTCATAACAGGATCCGGATCCTGGACCCAGATCAGAACTTTTCACTCTTCAGCCAAAAAATCTGTTAGTGTTATAACCAGTTCAACAAATATGGTTTGAGGGGCAAAATTCCTCCAGGTTAAATGGTGGTAATCCAACAGCAGAAACAGATCAAATGAAGAACAATCCCAGAGGGGTCAAGTAAAAAATGGACTTTTTGTTTCGGTAAAGCATTGTTGTTTGGAATGCTGTTTCTCAGAGCATTGACCATTTCTCTGACCCGGGCAGCCTGCTGTACAATGACCCTGAAAACAAATGTGTTTAAATGAGCAGGGCACTGACATGATGGAGGGAGCAATGTTTTCAAGAGCTTTTTGTCAACTCCCAAATGTTTTACACGACACGCTGCCTTCATCTGATGGAAAAAAAGTGCTGGTGTGAAGCCAAACATCCCAAGCATGTTTCTCCTTCTCACCTGATAAGTGCCGTTGACAAAGTTTTGCTACATAAAAGGTGATTTCACTTATTTGCATTGCAGTGGTTCTGAAGCAGTGTTTGGGCCCTCTGCTCCCCTGGAGGAAATTTGTGTGTGTTGTCTGTGATTCTTCGGCTAATACTTCAATCTCGTCTGAAAGTGCCACAGGCTGAATTCACTCCTGCTGAGATCAGAGGGCTCGCTGAGTGTGGATGTGTCTGCATGTGCATTTATCTCTATCTGCTGCACCTCAAATTCCACAATCTTCACTGCGAGGCCACTTGTGTGTTTCCCCGTGTGAATGTGTGTTTGACTGTGCGTGTAATGTGTGCATGTAAGTGCACAGGGACAGAGACAGGGGCCTCCCTGAACAAAAGCCTGGCTCTTTTCTGAACAATTAGCTCCGCTAAAAAGGACATCTCTTTCTCCATTAGTGGCACCACGTGCCCCCCACCACTCCATTGTGCAGATAATTCAATTATACATCCCCCCCACCACCACTACCACCACCCTATTGCCTTCCAGAAATCCCTTTATTCCTCCCCTTGTATCCAGCCTGAATTTCCAAATGGTTCTTTCAGCTACTGATGAAGCATATTTATAGAGTATGTGTATTTCATCTATGTCACATTATGAATAATATAATGGTTCTTCCCAAATCTCTACTTTTAGCATGATGGCCTTGTGTGCAGCATTTACTCCACAAGCTAACTATCAATGACTCTTTTTTTTTTCTAAAATATAAACAGGCAGTACAATACTGAAATGCTCATAATAAAGCCAGTTCCAATACTGCGTTCTAATGTCGTGCTTTTAAAAGTTATTGTATTTGTTGTATTTAATTCCACGTAAGCATGAGAGGGAAAAAAAAAACCCTTCATGAAATCATTGTTTCTAAGAGTCTTTAAATATTACTTGTGTTTTAAACAGTTGAACAATGACCTGACTCTCTGAGGATTAATTACAGAACCTCCTTTCCTGATGACCAAGCATTTGTTGCATCATCAGCCATCACACATCAAAGAACTGAATGTTCTCCAACTGAAGTGCTGTGTAATTAGTCACCGCCCTATCATGAGGAACTTACCATATGGACAGTTCCTCAAAATAGAACTTCTGATAAGTCAAAGTTAGCACTAACAAAAAAAAAGAAGAAGAAAACAATCATTGTTTTTTTGTAGAAAAACACATTGATGTCTTCTGAAACATTTTAACCTCTGTGACACCTCTGTCCTCACAGCTGTTATCACATCATGCATTTCAAATCAGGGATAATGGCAGCAGTGCGGCCCGTTCCTCCACAGTTCTCCGTCGTTTTTTCCATGTTTCCATCTTGTTTTGTTTATGTCAGAGGGGGAAGTGTGCAGCAGCCTGATTAGCATCACTTCTGTCCAGCTGTCAAATCACATCAACTAAAACAGGCCAATGGTCCCTGAGTGCCAGATCACAGCTGTGTCTGTGTGCACTAAATGTGAGGGCATGTTTAAATGTACAGTGAACTCTGGGAGTACTCTGCCTCGCTCTCTCTCTCTCTCTCTCTCTCTCTCTCTCGCTCTCTCTCTCTCTCTCTGCATGTGTGTGTGTGTGTGTTCTGTGCGTGGGCGGGTGTGCCTTCAGTATGTGCGATAGTTGCTTTACCGAATGGGAGGATGCAGGAGCACACAAAGGAGTGCAGGTTGTGAATTTATTGAATGAACACGGAGTATGTGGATCGTTTGTGCATGTGTGTTGAGCACTCACACAGGAGTGCACCCACGCTGTATTTACTCCCCACATACGCACCCACTGAGGTTCCACAGTGGGAGTTTGCAGCAGCAGGCCTTGCGACTGCTGGGACAGTGCAGAGTAGTGCTGAGTTCGTATAAACATCACCATGGCATGGCTGTTGTCAGGAAGCAGTTTGTGTGACATTGGGCTGGGAGCCAAACATGCAATGGCTCTTTAACCTCCCCGCCTCACATCTGCTCTCTACAGTTTCATTCTCACACTTGCATATTTCAGTTTAACCTCACCTAACCAGACACTAAAGAAATGACTTGAGCTTGTTGTTTTAGAAACGGACAATTTTTTCGTTGCACAGTGATGTATAACTGGAAAAGATTTTGAAGTGAACTGGCCTTTGTATTCCATTTCTGACCACCTTTAGCCCTATTTAATATTTAGAACTCACTTTCCTCTCTTGGTTGTGACACAGCACTTGTATTGCTGGTCATCAGACACACAATCTTTTCCTAATCATTTTTTACATACCACCTTTGAATGCTGAAATTTGAATTTGTAAAAGAAGATATTACCTCTACAAACTGCCAGCTTCACCTCCTTAGAACTCTGGAAATGCAAAATATACTATACTAATTCACAGTTTGGGAACATGTCTCATAGTTTTACTTTAATTTGGAACCTAAATAAGCAGAGGAAAACACCAAAAATAGTGGTTTATCTATTTCCTATGCACAAGTGCAGCGTCTAATATTTTCCACCTTCCACTCATCTATTAGTCCTCGTCTTTCTGCTTTGCTAGGTCATAGCATCAGTACCAGTAATGTTCTGCATAACCGATTAGCTCACAAAAAGTCAGTTTGTACACAGAAATGCTCGTTCCTCCCTAGACACAGCGACTTTTGAGAGAGATGAGCCAAAGTAACGACAGGGTGAAACTAGAGAAGCTTGGAAAGCACAAACCTCTGTCAAGCAGCTCATTTGGCCATCTATTGTCACTTACACCTGTAGATTTATGACGTATAATAGAAGATTGCTTTATCAAAGCTTGTTGGCTAGTGCTGTCACGCTAATTAATATTCTAGAGGTGAATAACTGTCAGAAAAATATTTCTTTTTTCTACATTCTGCTATCATGAGCTATAATATTCCACATTCTGTACCGTCCTGTACACCTTAATGAATGAGAGCAATTTAATGACTAGTTGAACATCCAGAAACAGCTGGACGTGTTGCTGTGGATAGTGGGTCTGTAGATGCTGGTTCAGATTAGCGTTTTGGTCATTGTTCTTGGCCGATAGTTTTTGATCTTTGAAAGAACAAAGGTCAAGGTCCCTCTGGAATCCTGTTTATAACTAAGATTGAATCCATTTTTATTTGTTCCTTAGCCCATTGTCAACATTTCCTGCAAATCTCATTAAAATCCATCCATAAGTATTCCAGTATTTTTGGTGACAGTCAGACAGAGCCGGAGTTTAGTTTGGTGCTTTTGAGCTTAGCAGACACTGACCATTGTCTCCTTGCAGTGGAATCCATCAGGAGCTCAAAATGACATGACCAGAAGGAAGAAACATAAGTGTATCAACATGTCCAGGTGGCTCGAATGTTCTTAGCTGGATCTGCAGGAGTGCAGAATTCAGAGGAAGGCAAAAAAAAGGTCAGCACCCGGTCACTTTTTTCCGCTCAGCAATGTTTATGTCAACGGTTTAGTTCTGGGAGCAATGAAGTGAGAGATCCAAAGGAGTGTGTCTCTGGCAACAAACATCAGCAAATCCCATCAAATCCTGACTCCCTCACACACACACACACACACACACACACACACACACACACACACACACACACACACATGCACACTCAGCCCTCCCTTTGCATCTCCAGAGACCAAACAAGAGGCTTTGGAAAAAGATGGCGGCCCTTTGCCCCGCTGCGTTGCTCCTGCATCCAGCTCAGGGAGGTGATGGAGTTGGCTTACACCCCCCACAACACCCCCACCTTCTCCTGCAGCTCATGTCCCAATCCAGCGGCATCAATCACATTTGAGGATGAGGGGCCAAACACAGGCATATTTGAAGGAATGTTCCAGTTTAAAATAAAACTTGTTTAAAAAAAAGAAAAAAAAAGTGTGGTGGGGGGGAACCAGACAATAATGCAGGGTTATGGTGGGGGGAGAAATTCTGTTGAAGCTAATGCCCTCAAGGGTCAACTTCAACAGCATCAGCAAAAAGGCTGAGCTTGGAGGCTTGAAGTGTGTGTGTGTGTGTGTGTGTGTGTGTGTGTGTGTGTGTGTGTGTGTGTGTGTGTGTGTGTGTGTGTATGTGTGTGTGTGTGCGTGCGTGTGCGTGTGTGTGTGTCTGTTTGAGTACATATACTGATTACTTTATTCATTCTGCTCACAAAATGAGGAGATTTTTTTGAAGTGAGGACATTTTGGCTGATCACAACTTCTAAGCCCCGCTAAGACTTGGTGTTAGGGTTGGGGTTCGATTTGGGTTTAGGTTAGAATTAGCGTAAGGGTCAGGGCATTAGTTGGGGGTGTCGGGGTGAGGGTAAGGAGCTTGGTAATACATAATGCCTATGAAAGTCCTCATAAAGTTATGTGTGTGTTTGTTCATATGTAATTCACAACACTGCAATTTCAGATTTGGTGTAATTATTAAATGCTAAACAACTGACCACAGCTTGTAACCTGATGGAAAAAAGCTTCATTTTCACTAAGCGCCAGTGCAGAGTGTGTAGCAACAGAACTGATTATCTGTGTTGACCAATCTTCAAAGTGCAGTGGGTGTCTTCTCATTACAGATAACCCGATAGCATAAGAGAAAGTTAGCAAACAGTGTTTGGCAGTTACTTTAGTCTTCTACCTAAATTTTGACAGTGGTAATGCAGATGAGTTCATTACCGAAAAAAGCTGAACAACTTGGTGAAAACGAGAGCCGAGTTGTTGGTGTTTACAGCTGGACTCTAAGAGAGTGGAGTGCTTCTATTTCAGGGTTCACTGGCTTCATTATGTAAATGAAAGGAAACGGGGACACTGCAGCTCTTTGGGATATGAAACCATTTCTTACCTGCAGGACTGGTCTCGTGACCGCTGGGTACTTCCTGGAGGGGTACGTCGTGTACGTACAGCGGCTGTGATGGGTAGTACTGCTGCTGGGGGTGGGCCACACCCGGGAACTGGGGGGGAAGGCCCCACCGCAACCCCTCCACTTGGCCTCTGGACACAAGCAACAACCGTGAGACCTCCTCAGTGAGTGTCATAATTTCACCTCAATTATAATATTGTAATTTACAAAATATCCAAACCAACAAAGACAGAAACACTAACAAAATAATATAAAGGTTTTAGTAGGTAAATAACTATTATGCAAATTGAAAAGGTCACAGTGGATGACAGATAGCATGACTTCAGTTTAAGAAAACATTTTGTTTTCATCACTTTTCCCAAGAAGATAACCCCTCACAATGGCATTTGACAGATACATTTTATCTTCCCTGTGTTGTTTTATTCCTACTTATCACCGAAACATTCACGTAAGAGGTTGGATTGGGCTGACGGGGAAGCAGGACCAGATATAACACACACAGATGTGAATACAAGAGATCATGAGGGGGAGCAGAGGCTATTCTGAGCTTATCAAAACCTTAATTCGATAACAAACAAGAAAACTCAATAGATATTGTTGGTTGTTTTTTCTGAGAATGATGTGAACAGGGTCCGCAGATTTTTCTCACAAGTGTCTGTAGATTGATGTTCTTTAACTGACCACAGAAGTGCTAGAAATTTTTTTATTATGAAATAAATAACAAATATTTCCCTTTTATCCCGTATCATTGCATTCCAGAAAAAAAAAAAAAAATGTAGCACTGAAGAGTTGTCATTTCATGTGTAACAGGGGTCAATAGTTCTACCTCCAGCGAAGCCTGAGAAATGCAGTTAAAACGTGTTAGCCTGTCGCATGTTCGACATCAAGTGTGTAACTGACAGACTGGCTAACGGGATGACTGCCCATCAGATAACCCCCCCACCCACCCCCCATTTAAGCACAGTAACATTTATCAGTGATGCTGCCTGTTTTATGGATGGCAAACATGAGCAGGAGGTTCAGGGAGGCCAGTTTACGAGGTTCTCCCGAGGTTCTGCGTGGGATGCTGCCTTCTCCTATCAGTCCAAGATAGATGCGAGCGTGGAAAGAGGAAGTCACGTGGATTATTTACAGATCGGGCTGATGACAGCACAGGACATCAGTCGCAGCATCTTTTCAAATACCAAGATTAGTCAGTAATTTTGGAAATGAACAATATCAAGCACTTGTTCTACTTTATTTGTGTTGATTATTTATCACGTTGAAGCTTAATCTTGTGTGTGTGTGTGTGTGTGTGTGTGTGTGTGTGTGTGTGTGTGTGCGTGTGTGTGTGTGTGTGTGTGTGTGTTTGTGTGTAATATACATTAGGTTGAATAAAGTAGCAGTTCAGGTGTTTATAAATGTTCCTTTTGTTACAGTATATTGCAGTAAAGGGCACAATAATAATACTTTTGTTTACTCAGGTTTATGCTCCTTTAGTGTCTTTAGTGTTGACCAGGACTCTAACACACATCATCTCTACACGTGATTCTAATGGAGCAGTTTGACCTGTGATTTCACATATTTGCTTGTATTCCGAGTACTATGATAACTGCACCAGGGCGAAATACGATATTTTACAAATCCGTTCAAAATCAGGCTGAAGCACGTATCTGGCGTGAACTCACTACACTGTAAACAAAAATGTAAAGGAAATGGCACAGTGGTAAAAACATTTGAATATCTGTGCGTTTAGATTCCTTCTATGTAAATTTAAATGCATGAAAGGATGGATGGATAAAACAAAATAAAGTACCTTTTTCTTTGTGCATTAAACAATCTTGTAGATGCCCTAAGTTGGAAGCTCTACACTTGTCAATGTTGCCGCCCCTGAATTCCCTGTATCAGATTGCATTTTTAACATGTGCGGTTCGAGAACAGTAAATGCTGTTTTCAGTGTCATGATCAACATTTCCGATACTTCAACCGATCATACTATCAGCATCACGTGCTCTCATGAGGAAAGGAAACGCTGATTTAACGGTGTCGAACTAAAATCGGCTTTCTAATTAACTATTCATTCTGCTTTTTCATTGTAGCAGAAGATATATCTTTCATTGTACTCACTAAAATAACAGCACTTCCTTTTCTAAGAACCCCAAAATCAAGGTCCCTGCTGTATTTTCATGGGTAATTCAGAGAAACTGTGTGAATTGAAATGCAGAAGTGGTTTTACCTTTTGACCCGCACTGCCCTTGTATACAGTTGTCTCATTTTCCACGGCAAGCCCCAACACCTGAGCCAATTAGGAGCCAGGAAGCTATATTTTTCTATGTTTTCTATCAGGCCAGGTTGGGGGTTTCCATTAGCATATAACCTCAGTCTCTTATCTTAATGTGCCAATGCTCTGCATACAAATGGAGGCATTTATTTCACTGTTCCTTGGCCTTTACCCATCACACGCTGGTCTGACAGGAATCCCAATGTTCCCAGAGACCACCGTCTCTGACCGTGTATTCAGCACTCTCATTTGGAAAGTGTTAGGAGCCTCTGTGTTCTTGCAAACAGGCTGCTGTCACAACCCCGAATGGACAGCTTAGCTGACAAAAGCATTACTTAGCGGATAGATGGACTTCAGCTTCACTGGTTAGTAGCGTGGTTGGAGGCTGACGGGTCTGACTGTATACAATATTACTGGCTTAAGCGGAGTGCGCCTCGGCTGATTGTGCAACAGGAGGAGTTTACGAAGGCAATTTCACAGCCTTGCCTAAAAAAAAAAAAAGATCTTGTTCAACATCTCTGCTTCCTCATGTTTGACGAAATCACCAGGAACAGAGTGTTCAGATACGCTCTTGTTGATGCAACACTGGTGAACTTAACAGGAAAAATGGTCAGATAGTGCTCCTGCAAATTTTACGCACAGTTCACGTGCACCCCAATGCCCACATTCCAGCACTACCATATGGCCGAGACACACACACACACACACACACATCGGCCCAGTTTTCCTGCACTCCCGCTCTGAGGTAATTTACGAGGGAAGTCTTACCATCGTGCCCAGATGGTCACAGGGGTGAAGGGCCGGGTAGGAAGAAACTGGATCCAAGTAGTAACTCATGGCGGAGGTTGCAGACAGCAGAAGCAGGGCCTGCTAAATGGATCAACATGCAGATGATGAGTCAGGGTGGAGCCACCTATCTATCACAAGCTGTTTACACTCCGCGTGCAATGTGTAGTGTACACTGTGTGTGAGGTCTTTAGTATGTGTACATGTGGGTGTTTAGAGAGGGCAGAAGAGGTTTTAAAAGAAAACCAACAGGGGGAGAGCGGGGGAATCCGACCTGCGGCAAAATATCCTCCGCTGCCAAATTGCGTAACAGATGAACGTGAAGCGCTGCTGCAGGAATGCCCTGATAGTGTGGAAAGGGAATATCGTCAGATCCAGCTTGTTCTCTTCAGTCTGAAGGCTTAAAAGGGACTTTAAATCATTTCTTTCCAAAGGCGGGAAACTGCAACCTGCATTTTGCAATCTAACATAACAAATGTGTACTGTTGATCTCACATATTTAAATAAATATACATGTTTGAAAATCAAAGACATCACAGGATAAGTTTTCGGCTGATTGCTCTCCTCAACGCGAAGCTTGTTAACCAGATCAGCGGATTATATAATTCAGTATCTGCTGCTGAGTTTGAGTGAATCCCCTAAAATCCTGGGTGGATATATCGATGTTGAGTTGACGAGTAGTCAGCTAATAGCGTGTTGTTAACCTAAGAGGCTAAAACGATGTTTTTTATGCGCCCACTGTTTCGTGTCATGTCAGCCAACAAATTAGGAAAAATCATCCCTACACATTATTTGTCATGTGTTTTCACAAAAGCACCAATGCAGAAGCAGTTAGTAGGGTTTTTTTTTTTTTTGTTGGGGGGGGGGGGGAGTAGAGGGGCCACACGCTAAAATTTTTAACCAGCTGAAAGATGAGTGTCTTGTAATTATCATTTATCTAAGGGTTAAAGACACCAATGAAGGCCTTTCACTCAGAGCCCGGCCAGTAACTTTTCAGTCACTGCTCTATGCTCCTTCCCCTTTTCATCTGCCCCATCTATTACTTCTCCTCCTCTTCATCTCCTTTCATCAGTCACATCTCACTTATCGCTTTACATTGCAAACCTGAATCAGCATCAACAAAAAAGGCGTTCAAAACCCAGCAAGAGGATGGCACCCGAGCAGGGATTTGGTGTGTATGGGCAGCGGCAGGTCCCAGCCTCTCCACATTCATATGTTAAGCATATTGGCGGATCTTAGTGTGGCAGCTGCTGACAGACTGAGCGAAGATGCGCTACATACTGCATCAATGCATGCAGATGTGCATCAGCTGAAAAACATTCACAAGCTCTTCTCTCAGCAGAGAAAAAGTATCACATAAACTGACTCATGTTCGAATCAGTGCTTCATTCAAGCTTTATATTTAGGCTTAAAGAGATTGGATACGTTACATAGCAGGGTAAAAGCTTAATTTTGTTAAATTTATTCATCTTGATATTTATAGAGTCTGCACACCTCAAATTCAAGTCAGTGTGGACGCACAAAAAAAAGAAAAAAAAAAGAAACGGAAAAGAGAGTATTTTAGCCAGAGTTTTACAGAATAATTGAAATTCTCTTAGAGTACTGACATAAATAAACGAGCTAAAAAAGCAGCTCAATTGACGCGCCGCAAGTTTGGGATTCTCCCAATCCTGCTGGGAAAAGCCGAGAACTTCCAAGCCAGCTCAGGGTGAAAGCATGCTCCGCACTTGGTTTGGCTGGAATCAAACTTTGCACTTACCGACGGTGGAGCGTGAAGTTTCCCTGTGGAAGTGGAAGAGCTGCCAGCTGAGCGCGGCTGAGATGCTGTACCTGCAAACGGCGAGTCCCGCAGAGGAAGGAATATGAAGCGCACTTTTAGTCCCTCCCTCCATCTGACCGCGATCCTCTCCAAATCCTGCTGCTCCTGGTTTGGTTGCAGGCGTGCACGGAGCAGGTGTCCTGCGAGCCCTGCATTTGATTTGCCCTTTTTCACTCTATCGTTTACTTCAAAACACCCAAAGCGCACCTCAAAACATGTCAGATGGGTCGGCGCTGATGAAAATGTCTATATTTCACGTCTGGTTTTTTGTTTTTGTTTTTTTTTTTTTATTCTAATGAAAGGTACATTTAAATTTAGCCTATTTATTTGTTTGTTTTGGTCTCCCACTCAGCCTAGAGTCTACTGGAGGAAAATAGCAGGAAAGAGGCAGGAAAACGTCAGACAGGGAAGGGGGAGATGGTTTGACTGGCTGATCTTCCTGTGATGCTGTCAGAAAGAAAAACATCCCTGAGTGTATTTGTGTCTCCTTACAACTGTTTTAAAACGCAATGAACTAGTACAGGATTTTTTTTTTTCAGTTTTTTTTTTTTTCCTCATTTTGTTCTATCCATTAGCGAAGAAAGCCTGGAGAAAGTCTGCCACCATCAAACCAAACCATGTTGTCTCAGAACCTTGGGGAAACTGTTAAATATTTATTTTCTAACATATCACCCTAACTCATACCTCCTAAAATGCAGCCAACAGTTCGTGAGAAACTGATTAAAGCCAGAGGAGAAGTGTTGACCGGTCTTCTGCGAAATGAGAAGATGGAGCTGCCTCCAGCCGCCGCGATAGAGCCAGCTGATAAGCGGTTGGGGGTAAGAGGCCATGTCTATTTGCTCATTTGTTCCTTTATTTGTTTGGTTTCTTGCTAGCTTCCATACTGTGAGCATGTCAGCAGCTTTCTGCTGCCAGACGCCATGAAGTGCTGCCTCTTTCTCGCTCTCGCTCTCTATCAGTTTAGCCCTCAACACTTGGGAGTCGTCTGAAACACCTTGTGACTTCACGATAATTCCCTGATCTGCGCCGCAGCATTTGTTTGAACTAGAAAGTGCACGGTTCAAACTTTCTGACAGCCGCTGCTCCTAACACTAAATCACGTGTGTGCATGTGTGTGGGAGAGAGAGAGAGAGAGAGAGCGTAAAGAGCTCAGGGGTGGGGTCAAGTCCAAGGTAAAAGGCGTGAAGAAGCCCCATCAGAGGCTCTGTGGCAGGGAGCCTGCTTTTTTTCCAGTCCCTGACTGAATCCCTCTGCTTTCAGTTGGCCTCAGTGCCTCGGGGCCTCCTCGGGGAGCCCAGATGGGCAACACGTCGAGGGCAAAAGGCGAGGGTATGACTTATTTCCACATGGAGGGAAAAGCATGGGATGTGATGAGCCTGGGTTGAATGGAAGCGTGGTCCAATGCGATCCAGATCTTCAGCCTATGCCCTCTCAATCCTGTTTCAATTAGCCGGCTCACCAGTTCAAAGACAAGCTCCTCGGGACTCTTTTTTTTTCTCCACGTGTAGCCACTATCATCGCGTTGACCCCGTTACCTTTCGTCTCACCGTCATTTCGCCATCTTTTATTCCTCAGATCCTGTGACAGTGCTGCTGCGCTTGTGTTTTACATTAAAAAGATAGTTTATCTTCTGTCGTTACTGTTGGTCAAAGTTAGCGCTTGTAAATAGCTGTTGGTCGGAAAAAGTGTGAATAAAAAGTTGAATTAATGAGTTGTGCAGAGGGGCAGGGAACTCCAGAAGCTTGGGTCGCTATAAAAAAAAATTAGTGTGGAGATCAATGCCATTATCTTAATGATAAACGCTACATCTCATCTAATTTCTCTAGTGATCAAGTTCTTGAAAGGTAAAACACGTAGATTCATATTTATATTTCCAGTCATCAGAGTTGATAGCTCTGTCATTACTGTTTCATCCTTTTTTATTTTAGATAAGCTGCTCTTTGTAGAAAATCTGCTCTAGAAGTAACCATACTCGCCATCTTAAATACAGCAGTTATTAAAACGTTTCTCTGACATGAACACCAAAACCAAAATCTAGCTTTCGCACACAGATTCCACAAAGTGAGTGTTTCTACTAGAAAAAACCAAATGTTTCAGGAGCCATCTGAAATAAAGAGTGGGCTTTTCTGACGCTTGTTGTGTTTATTTTGGGACATTGACAGATTTCTGTCATCTCAAAGTTGGGTTGGTATGGGTGGACCACTTCACCCGACCACGCTGTGCTTCACCCCTTCTCTGAAACTCAGCGAGCAGCTTCAGACTGCGAGTCCTTTTGTCTCGGTTTCTCATTTTGGATCTTCCAAAGATAGCGCTGACAGGTGATATTAATGGCCTTTTATTAGTATCATCCTGATTGCTGCAGGTTTTTGGAAGTGAGAGACAGAAGGAACAGAATAAAAAGGAAAAGATGAAGAGAATATGGAAGTCCTCCGCCCACCTCTTCTCGCAGGAGTTTGCCTCTCTTTGATAGCCTGCCTGAATCTGCTCCCCCCCAATGGAAACTGCCCCACAGATGTTGTTGCTGCTCGCCGACTACAAAGAAGGACCCATTATGAGAAGAACATCTATTTTTGGCCGCAGCGTTTCCGAGCTGTGGTGCTGAGCAAGTGAAGCGCAGGCCTAATCTTTCTGCCGATGAAAACTCCGTTTTATTCGCTGCCCGCGATATTTTTAGATTAAAGCTCGGTTCTAAGGAATAAAGTCAGGATGTAATATTTTATGACAGTGTCAATATGTAGGCTCTCCAGTGGGCCTGGAACTGAATAAACCTGTGCTGCCTTTGGCACCAGCAGGAACATGGGGGGGGGTATCTCGGAGGTGTACCCCCAGCGGCCCTCTATCAGGCCCGACTTTATTCATCTGAAGTTATTTGTGGTTTAGGCTCTCCCCTTTACCCACAGATCTGTGCCTGTGTTGCACTGTCGACCATCAGGCAAAGGTCTGAGGTGGGGGTGGTTAGAGGGGGAGGGGGTCGTCAATAGGAGCTCTTGATATTATCTTTAATTAAAACAGCAATCCCTCAACCAAGTTGTCCAAACACTCCTAAATAGAGCCTGTAAATCAGACAAACATCCTCAATATTTGATATATCCGAGTGTGCACTATTGCCTCCAGATGGTTTTTGTTTCTCAAGCATTTCACAAGGGGATGGTACAGGACAGGGATCTTCTGTCCGAGCATGCCTTTGGACCGACTTGAGTTCCTTTGAGCCACACGCTGAGTGCCTGGATTCCTGCCGAGGCCGCTCTGGCTCTTCTTGGAGTCTCCTCTGTGGATGCAAAAACTGGGGCTTTTGTCAATAGATGTTCTGTCTAATCCAGAGGTGGGCAATTATTTTAGCCTTAAGGGCCACATTGGGTTCTAGATCCTGATGAACAGGCCGGCCAGGTGCTGCAGGAAACTGACCCCTCCCCCCTGGGCCTCAGTTTGCCCACCTTTGGTCTAATTAATGGTGTGTCCAAAGTCGTTTTGTTAGGGTGAGTTTATGTTCCCTGTCAATCAAACATTTGGCTGAAAAACAACTGCGAGATACAATTGTGGAAGGAAGAGACTGTAAAACGCACGCTGTGGGGGTGACCACACAGTCATCCCTCCACCAGCAGCACCGAGATGTGAGGAGGCGACCGTGACTGCTGTGATAAGCTCCAGAACCATCTGGAACTTTTAGAATCGACAGCAGTAAGAGAAGAAAATGAACAGATGAGTGAATTTTGTTTGTTTAGCTTTTGAGTGGTGCTCTTGCAATCCTTCCTCGTGTGCCTGCATGTATGCCCCCTGGTGAAAAAGCTCAATGCTGCTCGTCCAAATGTTGTCTCATGATCTTGTGAAACAAAGCAAGATGAAAAGAGGGACAAATGAGTAGAGGAGGGAGGAAAAGAGCAAGATTCTGAGTTTAACATGCTTTGGTTGATAAGCTCCTGGAGTGGCGCCAGAACACTCCTCCAAAATACTCACAAACACACACACACACACACACACTTGCAACACAACACACCCAGTTACCAGATTTACCTCGCAATCTAACACACAAACACACACACACACGCATGCTGCATTGCTCACTATTTCTCTTCATTAGGGCCCCAGAACACGATGCTTGTCATATAATTAGCCAAGGAGGGGTTTTTTTTAAACACTCTCATTAGAGAAGTGAGAGAAGGCGAGTGAAAGAGGGGGAGGTGGAGGCCTGAGAGTGAGACAAATGTGAGAAAGAGTAAGAGCAGCGTGCAGATAGATTGTGCCAGAAATGAGTGTCGATAACAGAAACTTAGTGCCTGCCTGCAGTAAGTTTTGTGACTCCAGTGCGCCAACTACAGACAGATGCTTGTGTAGAGAAAGGTTTTGTTCAGCTAAATGTCATTTTTAGTCATTTATGGATTTTCTGTTAACAGCTTCTTTTATTCAGGGTCCCTGGGGTACTGGACCGTCTAATGTGTTTTAGTAATTATTTGTAATTATTTATTTTGGTTTTTTGTTTGTTGCGTGTAACCCAAAATGAGACCCATATGATAATTTTCCGAGGTGGGTCAGTTGGTAAAGGGCCTAATTAGCTTCACTGAATCCTGTTGCGATGATAACAGAACAGGAGGGTGTGGAACACACGTCAGCTTGGTCCAGGCTATTCAGCCTGGTGAGGTGGCTGGTTTCGGCTGCAGAGGAACCCTTCTCAGCATGATGGAAGCGAAGAAAAAGGCTGTTTCTTTTGGTTTTTTTTTAATAAACATCCATCCTACATGTGTATGTGTGTATATATGTGTGTATGCAAAAGCGAGGGAAAGAGGAGAAAAAAAGCCCTGATCACTTAAAAAATGAATTTTTTTAAGCTTCTTAAAGAATGTCTGCATGCATATTTGAAACTTATTATAGTGTGTGCCGCCTAAATGTGTCATATCCAGAACTTCTTCTGCGATCATGTGGATGTCTTATTTCGCTACCTATCTCTCTGCGCTAACTTGGCCTCTATTTCCAGAGGTTCTCTGAACTCGCCCTCCGTCTGGTCGACAGCAGTATTATACAATAAATATGTGAGACTTTTGGTTTGGCCCTGACAAACTCCACAGGCTGGTGGATGTCAGCCTCGGTCGCTCGCCTGTGCCTGGCACCCTCCGCTCTGATATGTGACGCTTTCGCTCTTAATCAGTCTTGTTAGAAGAAAGGCACAGACAGGCATCTGATGCAGAGGCAGTTAGAGCTGCTGACATTTCGGGGGAAACGCTACCTTTAATGTCTGGGTGTTGTTTTACTGAAGAAGCTGACATTGACAGGAAACTGAAATGCTTCCTATAAAAAGAAGCGTGTCACGCCGGCGTCGGCTTCTGAAGGAATTTGGTCTTTCTCACAAATTCACTGGGTGAACATGAAACTTTTTCCTATCAAGATTGATGGCGTGTTTCAGACAAACTGTGCGAGCCTGGGCCCGTCTCTCATCGCCAGTCTGCTGGAGTGGTGGGTTTTTTTTCCACTTCTCTCCATTTTTTACAACTGGTCTCTCATTCCTGCTCCCACTCCCATCTACTGCTCCACTAGAGAGGTTATTTTTAGAGCTCACTTGATTGTTTAAGGATGTTAAGTTCATACTTTGTCATGGATTTTCAGGGAGGAAACTGCTATTTTGCTTTTTGCCCCCTAACCTCCTCTTCGCTTCCTTCTCTGTATCCTCTTGTTGCCTCTCGAAAGCCTGTTCCCTCTCACCAACACACTTTTTTTCCTCATCTACCTCTCTCTTTCCACTACAGTCACACCTCCCTCCACACCTACACACTTCTCCTGATTTCACTTTCTTTTTTGTCTGTGTTCTATCACTTCCTACTAGGAAAAAAAAATCTTTCAGTCTGTCCTGTCATTATTTGCAACATTCTTCTTCTCTGTCTGTGGAAGAAACTTTCAAAGTGGCACTTTGCAGTTTTGGCTACAAGTTTTACATTTAATAGTAATTGTTGCAAAACATAGATTACAAGAAAAAAGAAAAGAATTATAAAAAAAACTCCCACTTGGAAGTTTCTTTTGAGATACTGAGCTGTTTGAATCCAGATATGAATCACAAATGCAAACAGACAAGTTTAGTGTGAAACTCCAGATGCAGAATTCTGATCCAGAACAATTCAGTGTTTTATTACAAGAACTTTATTTCATCCACATTTTCTTTTGGAGTTAATGTTTCATGTGAAAGCATCGTTGGAACAATAAAATTGTCCAGTATTGTTGGTGTGGTTCTCGGAGACATTTAGGGTCACATACGTTTCACTAAAATTGCCAAAGAAAGGAATCTAAGAAAGAACATTCATCACAAACACGTTTAAAGATGACCTTTACGTTCCAACGAACGCGTGCCAGACATGGCGTCTTTCACAGCTCAAGCCTGCCCTCTAGCATCGCATCTCCGCAGTTTGCGGAGTGTCTGAGTAGAAAGTACTTTTGTGAAATGTCTTTGGCCATCTGCCGAACTAAAGCCAAACCAACCTTTCAATGTTTTTGTTTTTGTTTTGTTTTTTCTGGTTTTGGTTTTTTTGGGGCGCCTGACAGTCAGAAGCAGCCAGGAAGCCAGCGCGGCCACCTACCGGCTTCTGTGCGTCTCACCAGCCTGTCCAAATAGCTCTCGCCATATGTTAACACTTTGCTCCCTACACACACACACACACACACACACACACACACACACGACCGTGATGACAGCATCGCCGTGTCTCTTTAAGGGCTGCTGTGGAATGCTGTGGTTTGCCAGGCGCTTGGGGTAGTGCCCTCACAAACACACAACAAAATCTAAAGTGACAGTAAATGACTGCGATTCACTTTTCTCTTTCAGTCTTGGATGCCTGTTCTTTTAACTGTGCCGTGATGCTTATCGTGTCTGTCTGATTGTTGTCTTCAAGTTGCGTTTGTCAACAACAGTTATTGGTATTTGCATTGTTAAACGTTGAAAGAAATCACAACAATCAGTGGAGAGAAACGGTGCCCCAGGCCCCGATGGGCTGCATTTTGCTGTGCCAGGGAGTCCTCTAGTGGTGAAGGCTGGTACTGCCGCTCGGTATGAATAGGATCAATAGCAAGCTCCCTTTATTAAATCCAGATTTGACCGTCTGAAGGCACAGATGAATGATTTTGTAGTCTGTTGAGCAGCCCACATCGAGTTCAGCCTGTCAGACATGTCTGGGGGAAGTGGGGGAGGAAAAAGAGATGCAGGCCTTAAAGTAAAAGCCTTGAGAATACAGGACTGGGGTAAAACCCTAAACCTGAGAGCTCAGCCTGGGTGAGCAGCCGTCCAAGAAACAACACTTTTCTTATTGAGTCAGTGGGCCAGGCCCAAATGAGAGGTGACAGCATATTCATTTCACTCACTGTTTTTCTTTAAGAGGCTTTTTTTTTTTTTTTTTTAAATATGTTGCTGAATGATGAATGATCAGTAGATTTATAGTTCAGGGGATGAGTTAAGCTTTCTAAATGGCTAAGCTTCTCTCCAGCCGGCCACTTAGCTGAACAAACACTCGTTTTTAGAGATCTTGCTTTTAGTCGCTTGTTGATACCACTTTCTCGTTGGCACCCGACATTGATTTCAGTGTTACCGTCAGCGAGTTCTTCACACATGGATGCATCCTCCACACGATCACCATAACTCTCTTTTCTCTTGATGAAACACAAACTACATTTCATGGAATGATAACACGCATTCAGGCTCGACGCCACATGGCCACAAGCCCCCATGTCAGCACCCCCCCCCCCCCCCCCAGGGCACAAATACCAGGAGTAGAGGAGGTCACTTGCTGGACGGAATAGTTGTTCACTTTGAGTAGCGACACATCAGGGGGCATCGTTCATTTATAGGCATGCTGTTACCTTCACAAATGCTTGTCTCATAAAATCACTGTTAACGTTCATTTAATGCTTCCTCTTGCAATTTTTTTCCGCTCTGTTGGAAATACGCTGTGTTGATTTAGGTAAGGACTGACCCCGAATGCTTGTCCTTGGGATATATTTCAGTTCAGTGTATGAATCTAAGACTTTTTACAATAAAGAATGTGTGTAGGTGCTTTCTAGAGGCAGGAAACCCAGAGCCTAAACCCCCAGGTAAGCACAGTGGCAGGAACAGACTCCCTTTGAACAGGAAGAAACCCTGAGCAGGACCAGGCTTACAGTACAAGAAGCTGTTGTCATCCCCGGTTTGATAAGCTACAAAACTGGTGGGTTTCTTTGCACGTTGCATCAGCTTAGATACGCCACAGGCATGTTTGCCCTTCTGTGCTTTGCGTAAAACAATAAAAACTTTGAAACTTTCTCTCCTCTGTGGTTCCAAGCTGTTCCACATCCGGCTCGCGATGCTTGGAAACTCGCATTAAAAGATTTGATGTTGTGCTGCCCTGCCTTCCCTGGTGCCACGCTGCCATTTTCTCTCTCCCCGAGGAACGCAGGAAGGGGGGCGAGGGTCTGGAATGGGACCAATCTACATCTCTAGATCATCAGTAGCCCCTTCAGCTAAATAAATAACTCATTACAGTTCAGAGTAGGGAGCTTCATTTACTCTGCGATGCAATCGTTGCCCAGATCATCTCAAATATGACTGTTGCTGCCAAGGTCCCCAGAGAGGCAGTGAAACGTTAACATGCCACTGAGGCCAGACTGGCAACAGCAGACTGATTAAAAACTGTGACTTGTTCATGCAAGAGAAGTGGAGTTTCATTGCAACAGTCTTCAAACCGTTTCTTTCCTGAGCTTCATTCTAAAACAAAACTAAACAAAACCGAAATGAAAAAATGAAATAATTGCCAGCTGGATTTGTCATTTTAGACAATCTTTCAAGTTGGAAGAGCAAACGCTGAGACATTAGTGTTTTTTAATGGCCTTAACCCCATCCAAAAAAAGAAAAAAAGGGTAAAAAACAAAAAAACGGCGTCTTTTGCAGCTGGTTAGACTTTCGTGAAAGCGACCATATCCTGTCTGCATTTGCATTTTGTTTATTATAGCATAGAGACTGATGGACCCGACCGAGAGGATGAAACCTTTTTCTTCTCTCGGACCTTCACAGCAGCTCAGGCCTGTTGTCAAATATTTAATTTTGATAATATTATATTAGAATATCGTAACGCTGTTTCCCGAGGCCCTGAAAATCCCTGTATTCTCATTAAATTGGCTCTAGTACCCGAAGCACGTGCCCTTTTATTTATGAAACACCAAAATTGTCTCTTTAACACAGGGGAACGAGAACTATTTCAATAACACCGTTAGAAAAGGTCCTATTGCAGCGGAAATAAAAGCATCAGCTGTTTTCGGCCCCGCATCAGTTCGCAAATAAGAAATCACAGTCACTCATTTGTGAGTGATTCTTTTTCTGCGGATGCAGATTAATAGTTGTTGTTTGAACGTGTTAGAAACCTTATTCTGCCGCATCCTGAGGAAGGCAGCGCAGCAGGCGCTTGAATGCCATTTTTCAGTCAAACGGATGTTGGGATTTCCGTCTATTGTTTGATGCTGGGAACACGGCTATCACTGTTGTTGTTTTTAATCATGGCATTGGGAAACGCTGCAACAAACAGAGGGCGATAAAAGATGGCTTTTTTTACCTGATGGCCCTGTCGCAGAGAAAATGTGGAAAATAAAAGCAGTTCAACAGCAGAAAATGCAAATCCTTGCTGTTCTTTCCTAAAATGACCGATGCTTGATGAGAGATTTACTCCCGCAGCTTTAAGTCGACTTTCAGGTGCAGTTTTGGTTGTTTTGCGTGAAACAGCGACCTTGATGAGGCTATAAAAAGGCCACGGTCGGGTGAGTCTCCTCGCTGTGAATTGGCCCCGGATCCTTTGAGGGGACTCCTGGTCGAAGATGAGGGCAGTAGTGTGGAGGAAATGAAGTTAGTGAACTGAGTTGGGGTCAAACGGGCAGGAAAAGACAAATCTGCTGCAGAGGAACTCTCGCCACTGGGGAACTGTCACCACCAGCAGCCTGGATGGAACCCTGCTCACGTCTGCCTGGTGCTCTCTGTTAAAAGCTGGGAAACATGTTATATCGCGTGGCTGTTGTTGTTGTTGTTGTTGTTGTTGTTGTTGTTGTTGTTGTTGTTGTTGTTGTTGATCTTTTTTAACCCCAGATAGTCCTAACGAGGCCATGCTGCTATGAAGAAAGTAACAGTAATAAAAAAAAGATGATCTGAATGTCCGATGGTTTTCAAGGTTGTACTGGAGTGAGAAAAACCAGTTCATTATAATGGTTTATTTGCAAAGCATTTTATTGACATCCACCAATTTCATATTTCAACAACATTTGTTTTTCTTTTTCTTTACATTTGGCGCTAATGGTTCATTATAACTGTCGCGTGATTTGGAACTTTTGCGGGAATAAAGAAATGCGCTCTAAAGTAGATTTACGAGGCTCCTTCTCTCTCTGCTCTCCCCTATTTCACGGTTCAGCGGCCTCCCTGCGGAGGGGAGGTTTTCTGCCTCTCCATTGGTCGCAGCTCCGCCGTCTGAGCAGCGTCTCCATCCGCGCACCCGGCGCTCTTTTGCAGCCCCGTTTCAAATCACTCACTGTCATCGTCGTCGGAACACGTCTTCTGCTGGACCAAACGCTCGTTATCTCCACCAAAATTAATGATCTTTGAGTTTCACCTGAGGACTAAACCGTTTTGAGAGCAGGAAGTCGGGCGGACGTGAAGCGACAGGTGAGTGAGGCAGCTACAGAAACTCATGCAGGTTTTAGCGCTTTTCATGCAGCGAATGCTGCAGTTGGACTGTCAACTGTACCCTCGTCGGTCACCGGCGTGAAGAACATCTGCGCAGTGGCCCAACGAGCGTTCGCGTCGCAGTCTGGCAGTTTCTTTTTACGCTTGTTTTTCCTCATATCTGAGTCATTGTGCGAACGTCGGAATTGAAAACTCAATTTGCATGGTCAGAAACCCTGCGGTGACTCTCCTTGTGCAGCCTCTTTGGGGGATTCTGCGTGGACGCGGGCAAATGTGTGCGTGCGCGTATAGTCGGAGATCCTTCTGCTCCGTGTGATGGATAACGGCGAGGTAAGATGCTTAAAATGTAACAGTAGAGGGGTCCCGGCCCACGGGGCCGTCTCGGAGGGAGGTTCACGCCGTTCTTCACCAGTCCTCCTCCGCCTAATTGGCTGCAGATGCGCCATCCCGTGCTTTTTTTTCTCTTTTTTTGCCGCGCAGAAATTGGTTGCATTTGTGAGGCTTTATGAGGCGAGCCCGTAGATTCGCCTGCGAGATTTAGGACAGAATAAAAAGTCCCCCCGAACCGCGTCAGGGGCTAAACACTCACGCACTGACTAATTTATCTTGGAGCAGGGATTATTTGTCATCATCTCTAATCTCCCTTGGTTAATTTTATTGTTTAAAAAAATAAAAATAAAAATGGCCGTTTCAAGTCGACTTCTGTCCAATAAACATCGACACCAACCCATACTTTCCTAGAATTGTTCCTGTTTTTTTCCAAACTGTAGTTTTGGTTAATTGTTTTATTTTTTTTATTTTTTTAAACGCACACATTGATGAATAATAGTTACTCCTGAGACGTGAGTAATATTAATAGTGCTTCCAGATCATAGGCCGCTTTCTATCTGCTGGCTAAGACGCCTAATGAGTGTTCTGAACGGGAAGGGCCAGAAGACACCGTCCTCTGCCTGACCTTTCACCCCAGACTTTGTAAGCTGCACTTATTAAAGCGAAAAGTGTTTCAATATGTGGTAAGCTTTAGGGGGAAACGTGATGGGGGTTGGGATGGGGCCTCTTCTTCTTGGAGCGGCCCAGGTCCTGTTGGACGACTTGGACTAATCCACCCGTGTTACTTTGCCGTTTCCAAGTAGTTGATGTTGAGGCGAATGAAACCATCTCTGTACCCGTGACCGCTGACTGGGGTTCATGAATCAGTGGTGCGTGCGTGCGCGCCTGCGTGCGTGTGTCGGGGCTTTAAGTAAATCTCACTTTTGCTTTATTTTGGTGGAAGTGGTTGCCCAGGCCTGCCCCGTATGTGGAAGTTCACCAAAACCGCGGTCATTTCAAGCGTTTAAAGAGGTGTTTGATTGGCAGGTGTGATAATATTAGCATTCATTTGATGGTAATAATAAATAATAACAATCTTTTTCAGAGTCCACTGGCCGAGCATCCCCGGGCCTGTCTACATTTAGACATGTTTCAAACTGTTCCTGACACGTCGTCTTACGTCAAGGTAAGACCTCCACGTCTCTTCCATCAGGTAATGTGGGAGGAGCCACAGCCTTGATAAGCTACATTTTAACAACATTACAAGACTTATAAGTTTTGCAAACTTCAAAGGAAATCACGGCCTGATGCCAGTAAATAGTTTGGGGGATTTTTGCCCATTTTATGGCTCACAGGCCCCATCAGTTAAATAAACAAGGCCCGTTTGGTTGTTTGTTGATTGTTAATAAAATAAATTGTCACCTCGGTGTGTCTCTGAAAAATTGCTGGTGCGTGAGTTTGACATAATATCAAACATAATATCTGTTGGGTTTTTTTTTTTTTTTTTAAGTGTGTATATTTCATTTGCGTGCGTGGGTCGCGATCAAACGGTGCATTGTGAACGTCGAGCTGAGGCGAAATCTTTGTAATCAAGCTTATTTTCCTTTTTAAAAGGGCGTCTCGGTAATGTTTTGAAAGCTTATTTCCCTTTCGAATAAGGGCTCTTTTACTGTGGAGACTTCCAGGGTTCCGAACAAATGCGCAATTGTTGTGAAGTGTCACAGTGCGCAAACGCTGCGGGGAAAATACAGTTTGAGCGGAGTCTTCCTCTCCGGTAAAAGCAGATCTGGACGCGTCTCGGGAGGAATACAGCAGGCCGAATGTTGCTTGTGCTGTGACTAATTCGGGGCGGGTGTGCTGTTGCGTGCAAGTCCGTCACATGTCCTCCGCACATTCGGGGAGATGCTGGTCGGAAGGTGGCACGCCTCGGTACCAAAAGTGAAGAAATATTCCTCGTTCGAGCGAACGCATGAGCCAGCATTTGGTTTTGTTTGTTTAAGGCCAGGCGAGACGGAACTCTCCAATAAAAATAAATCTCAAATTAATTATGGCCTGGAGCGAGGGGCCAGACGGTTCGTGCGTGTACACTATGCGCGCTGCAGACTCCTCTTTTTTTCCTCCCCGCTTCCAGTGTTTTGACCCGGCCTGTCTTTTTGGAGGAATGGCCTGAATTCTGACACGCATCTATTTATTTATTCATTCGGTGACGGACAGACGACGCCCTGCACCGCGCATCAGCACAAACACAGAGGAGACGATCGGGTCGGATTTTCTTCTGGAGCCCTGATTTTATTTGTCAGACTCGGTTAGTAGAAACCAAACTTTCACGCGTGTAACGCACAGCTTGACACGCTGAGCCCACCATCTAGCGTCCCAAACGTCTGCAGATACGTTGGCCGTGACTGGCTGGCTGCCCCGGTGCGGAGACAGAGCGCGCTGTCTGGCTGTCTGCATCCAGCGTCGAGCCAGATGTTCTGTGGTTTGCTGTGTAAACCAACTTGCATCTGTTTATTGGCCTTCCAAAATGTTTGGTACCACTGTATTCATTATGGTCTTACTTCTTGGCCCCCAACTCAACATGTTCTGTGCCCTGGGATGGCAGGTATTTCACTTTTCAAAAGCTCGAGAGAAAGTCTACTCAACGGCACAATGGGCGGTTTTTGGATTAACACGTGGTGTTTTTGTTGAGCGGTTATATTTCTCCCTTCTAACCTGGTTCTAACCTAGTTTTAGTTATTAGAGGCTTTTGAGAAATGCGTACGCAGACGTCAGGCGCTGGAATGTACGAAAGAAGAAATCGATACCAAAACCAGCCACCGAAGAGTTAAACAAGGTGTCTCCCTTAATTACAGCAGCCCGAGCTGGCCCCAGGCAGGAGAAGCCTTGACCCTTAGCAGGATCCAGATGTGGCGGTCCCTAGGGTGCTGGTGGTGGAGGCAGTGCCCCCCCCGACCCACCCACCAGGCCCCCAAGTGGAGAGCAGACAGGCCGGCCCTGCTGTCAGTCGCCGCGGCGGCTCAGCCGCTCCCCGAGGCGGGAGCCCCGCACTGAGCCCCGCACGTCCCTGGAGGATCGGCTCCAGATCTGCGTTCCAGTGTTTGGCTGTTGCTTGTTGCAGTGGGGAGAATCCAGAGTCCACTGGCTTTAGGTCCCCCCCAACGGGACGTGCACGTCCTCCCGCAGCGCACTAAAATTATGCTTGAATTGATGAGGGCAATTTCACGGAGCAGACTAAGACAAAATACTTACGTGGGGGTTGGGGAATCGAGGGGGTGGGGGAGACCAGAGGAGAAAAGAATTCCAAACTTATTAACTGTTAAAATACTCTTGGTTATATGGATATTTCTTTCCCTCCGAGTTTTAAAGGCTGTTCCCGACGCACACGTGTAGGGCAGACTCGCGGCTTATAGAGGCTCACACCTTGGCTTTTATTAACCATGTCTCAGGAACAACAACAAAAAAAGGTGTCAGAGTGTCGGATGTACATTTAGAGTGTGAGAGAACCATGTGTCAAAAATTGAGTATTAGGTTTTCGAGGTATTCATTCCTTCCCGCGTGAAAAGCGCTGTTAAAAAAGAGAGAATATGCTGATTTAAAGGGGATGGAGGCATGGCGTTCCGGAGTGTAGGCGTGAAAACATGAGGTCACACAACTTCGTGTCGTGTGACAATAAACGTCAATCCAGAAAAGCTCAAATGTGAGCAGAAATATATATCCACTTTCTTTTTTTTTTGGAGCGGACAAATGGTCGTCCGGCGCCCTCCGCGCCGCCTGTGAGATTCAGTGGGAAAGCAGAACACAGCTGTGTTGTGAGGCCAGCTACACGGCGATGGCTGTGCCGAAGGCAGCCAGTCATCCTGTAAATATTTCCGAGCAGAAAAACATAACAGCGGAGCGAGCACTCAATTGTTTTCCCCTCTTATCTCTCCGGGACAGTATCCTGCTTTTTTGAAGGCAGGGCTTTCGGCGACACACAGCTTCCTTCTCAACCTTCTCAACAGCGGTGACTTCACTTCCCAAATTTAGTGGAAAGAAAAAACTCAATCCGGTAAAAGTGTCTCCTGCTCTCCGCCACATACCGGGGGCTGGAATTAATTCAGGAGCGTGTCATGTTTGGGATACTGTCGAGGTCCGCTGAAAATTGCGCAAAATGGACGGAACTATTAAGGTAAGGGTGGAGAACGGGGTGTATGGGTTTTTGGGAGACTGCTTTGGGGAGATGCGCCTCCTTTTTTTTTTTTTTTTTTTTTTTTTGGGAAGCAGCGGGCAGAAATGCCCCTCTGTGCCGAAGTGTGAGCGGCGACCTGAGAGCCTGACCACGATGAGCGGCTTTTTCCCCTGCTTCTGAAGCGGTATCCAGATTTCCTTCCTTTTCCTCTTGGTTCGAAAGTATTGACTTTTCTTCCCCCCCCCTCTATTTTGAGGACTCGTGTGTGGATTTAGTGAATTTGAAAACTGGATTTCAGGGACGTATAGCGCACCTCTGCCCACATCTGGGAACGGAGAGTCTTTGTTTTAGGCTGAACGCTGTTTGCTCTGGCATCCCATTAGAGCTAAACAAAGAGGCTATCGGTTCGGTTGGACAATGAAAAGTTGAGCAACCGCCAGAACCGGACTGATCCGCTGGTACGACGCGTCGAGCTGCGCAGCCGCGATGTGGCGCGTCGCCCGGCTCCGTCCGGAGATACTGTCGTGCGAAAAGTATGATGGTCTGCCGTTTATACAAGACGTTGAGTTTCTAGAGCTCTTCTCGTTTATTTCTGGAACATGTAAGTCCAGTTATTACTCAGCCAGTTTCACGGAAAGTTACCATCTGCCGTGTTCACGACGCGCGGCGGCTCCTCTGTGCAACTTCTCAAACCGCTCGCTTTCACAATGAAAGATTTGTCCAGAAGCTTCATGGTTCACGACTCTTTTTCAGCGGGGGTAGACAGAGCTGCTCTGTGGTAACATTAGCTACTGGCTACTACGAGTCAAATTCCAGATGCGTAATGGCTGCAGCCTCCAGATGTTGAATGGGAAGCCGAGATGCGTTCAGGCTCTACTAAACAAGTGTTGCTCTGAGGAATGTTGCGTATTTACTCTGATTTGGGTTGGAAAAAGGGAACGTCTTGGTTTTCTTTCTTTTTCTTTTCTTTTTTTTTAGGAATTTAAAGCAGCGGGTTTGTGGCAACTGGGTGTGGTGGGACTCTGAGGAGAGTGTAAACGTTGGTTTGGCCAGGAATAAAAAATGTCATGTGCACATCGTCACTTGAATTCCAGTCATCAAAGTGCGCTTCAGCGTTTTCCTACTTTTGTTAGGCAGCAGGGATGGATGTCATTCCACCGCGGGGGCCGTGAGCTGCAGTGGAGCAATGCGTTGTGATAATCAGTAGATGCATAATTGAATTCGCGGGGCTGCGAGCTGCAGCTCGTTTAAGGGGAGAAAGAGCTCTCGAACCACGAGAGCTTCCTGTTCTACACAATCTTTTCCTGACAGGTTTCCTTTTCCTCCTAAAACAAAAGACAGGAACGACACCCCCACCTCACCCGTGCGCGTGTGTTTGTGTGTGTGTGTGTGTGTGTGTGTGTGTGTGTGTGTGTGTGTGTGTGTGTGTGGGAGAGGAATAATCACGCGTGTAGTCTGGATGCGGAGCTGGTGCGTTCATGGAGCAGACGCGTCGTGACGCATTTGGGTAGATTGACTTGGCTGAGGCAAACAGGAGGGAGGTGTCTCCCAGCAGGTGTTCCACTCACACAAAGCTGCTTTACTTCTCTCTATCTATCTATCTATCTATCTATCTATCTATCTATCTATCTATCTATCTATCTATCTATCTATCTATCTATCTATCTATCTATCTATCTATCTATCTATGTTTTTCTTTCCTGACAGTAAAAAAAAAAAAAAGGCAAAAACTGGATCTAACCGCCTGCAGATATTTGGAGAAGTGGTGGGCAGTGGTCTGTCAACCTTTCAGTTTCTCCTGGGTGGTTGCGTGTTTCTATTTTTACGAACGAACCCAAATGCAGCCCTGATATGCTTGCGCCACTTGCCAATCATAGCCTGAATGGCAGGCTGATATGTCACTGTAAATGTAACGAACAACAGTCACAATTTCAGCCTGGGTTCTTATCAGGCTGTATTGAGACGTTCTCTCACTCCTCTAGGTTTTATCATCCCCAGACTGGCGCGTGTGCTGGGCTCAGATAGCGGGGTTTGCTATGGATTCACCGATAACGCCACTGGAGAAAATAATCCTGGCAAGAATAGGGGAGTTTTTTTAATTATCTACGAAAGTTTGATAGGTGTTCTGAATCACCGGTTTGATAAACTTGTGGGTTTTTGTTTCTCTGGCGTGTTCAGGATCGCGCATGACTCAGTTGTGGGTCAGTTGCGTCGCAGCAGAGGGCACTAAAGCGCAGCGAAACGTCTAAAGACAGACCTGAAATGTTGGCACCGCTTGAGGTACAGAGGTCAGAACCGTCACTGTCTCTTTCACAGAGCAGATTTTAGCCAAGTGCCGTGACAACTCGAATTAGCCATTGGAATTATTTCGGCTTTAGTGGCAAAAGCGTCCGAGGCTGTTTGATTCCCGCTGCTCCTCATTTGAGAAGCCAGCGGCTTTGCAAAATTGGGTCTGCTTTTAATTAAGTGGGAGTTAACTCTTGTAATGGTATTCTTAAAAAAATGCAAAGTGGCAACTGTTATCATAACAGAAAGATTGGGAGTATTGCAGTTAATGTTGAAACTTACTGTAGAAAAAGAATAAAGATGGTGAAATAAGGTTTCCAATATTACAAGTGACTGCTCGTCTAGCAGCTGTTAATGCGACATACGTGTCGGCATACGTCCACCTGGAATCACATCAGCGAAAAAGCTTTCAACAGAAAACCAAAAAAAAGAAAAATGGAAGACATTCTGCTGGCATTAGAAGAGTCTGAATGGAATGATTAAAGATTCTGTTTCAATAACAGACATTTCAGAGACTGCAAATGGCTGCGTGCTGAAGTATTGATCAGCAGATATCGAGTGGCGTTCTCGCCCTCGGGGCAGATATGTGGCATGCTGGAATGAAAGGAGACGCGTCTCTTCGTCTAAGCTGTGCCATCAGATCCAGATGTGCATCAGGCCTGAGCCTAATCCTCAGCAGAGACACATGGCTGTCATGATTTGGCTGAATATTCTCACTGTTTGTGGGATTATTTTGAAATGTTGAGCTACAAAGGCTGAATTTTCGGGATGCTCTTTAATATTTAACGTTCTGAGACCATGGGGACATCTCCCAGCCTCGTTTCCTGATGTACAGATGTGCTAAGCCCCGACATCTGTATGTTCAAATGCGACCCATCAGGTTTTTAATCCATGCTTTACTTCAAAGTTTTCGCACGAGTAGCGTGCTGCAAACCACGTAATATGTTGGCCAGCCCCGAGTTTTGGCGTTTGTTTTCTTTAATAAACTTACATTGCTCCAGCTGAGCTATGGCGGAGGGGTCAGCGTTACTGTGAACCCCCCCACCCCGGCCCCCCTGCTTCTGTTGGGTCTTCAGCTGTGGACTGAGACAGAGGGAGCACAAACATGACAGACGCTTCAGACCGCGAGAGAGCAGTTTTGACCGCTAAAGCCATTCCAACGCTCTTACATTACAGAAAACTCAGACTCTGAGGTTAATCCTGTGTCTCTCTTTTTTTTCCCTTTTGAAAGACTTGCATATTTGCTGCTAGGACTGGTTTATATTTCTGCCTGTTTTACTCCTATGGGCATGACTGCAGTCATGCTAACATCAACAGGAAGTTACAGTTGAAATGTGGATCATAAACATAAACGACTGAGGATGTCAGATTACTGATAATGCTGCAAATTGTTGTAAACACAATAAAAATGTACAGCAGAATGCTCGTAGTGACTTTTACAAGCCCACAAGTTGACAAATCAGCATGGCTTGATTTTTTTTTAGAGTCAGACTCATTTTTCTTTCTTCTGGAACAATAAAAATGAGCATGGCTATCACTTCCAGCTCAATAAATTTAGCCTAAACTTCTGCCAAGAGACAGTCTGCTTAGCTTAGCATAAAAAACAGCAACAGCAGAGGCCTTCTCAAAAGTAAACCCATTCGTATGAAAAGTTCCTCCTAACTTTATGTCGCATTGCCGGATTTTCCATCTTGATATTCGAGAATACAGAAAATCGAATCAGCTCCAAGTGCAAAAAATGTGCAAAAAAAAGGGGTTGAGTTGTGCTCTGTTGTGGTTACACATGATCTGTTGTGGCTGCCTGCAGTTGCAGTAGATGGCAGATGGACTAAAGGTTCCTTAATAACACTGATTTTTGGGGATGTATTTTGGTGTTGATAATATAGATAATTGGTCCATTGTTAGAAAAAATGAAAACACATGCTTTTTTAAAAAAAAGTCACAAGTTACTATATTTAAAATAATCATTTTAAGACACACTTGTAACCATGGTAAAGATTCTAAATAGTGAAGCTGAGGTGACTTTTTTTGTTTTGAATTGCCAAAAAAGTAGCTATTTTGTGAGTGAAAAGTACTGAATCAGTTTCCTCCGTCAGTTTTCCACAAGAACTCATGTTTGGTTTGACTACTGCACTTTGAATTTGAATTTGCGCTAACAAGCATTTTGCTTCTCTCGCCTGCAGGAGGCGCTATCAGTGGTGAGTGAAGATCAGTCCTTATTTGAGCCTCCGTACGCTGCTGCAGCCCCTCTCCCCAAGACAGACATGACTGCATCTGGCACACAGGACTACGGGCCGACCCACAAAATCAACCCGCTGCCCCCACAACAGGAGTGGATCAACCAGCCAGTGCGGGTCAATGTTAAGAGAGAATACGAGCACATGAATGGATCCAGGTACAAAACCAGAACTTCTCCCCTCTCTCTGTAGAAAGAAATGAGTCTGGCAGAAGATAATCCTACGAGTTTTGTGGTTAGACATTGTTCACGTCCCAAAAACTTCACTTTGACCTCCTAATCTTTCAAATGCTTGGTTCTGCTCAGCGTCTGACTTCAGGATCCACATTAAAGTCAGTGACTGGAAGAGGACAACTCCCTACTTTCCCGCTAATAGTCTTTTCTTGTGTGTTTGCGCAGCAGGGAGTCTCCAGTAGATTGCAGTGTGGGGAAATGTAATAAGCTGGTGGGGGGTAACGACGTCTCTCAGATGAGCTACGGAAGCTACATGGATGAGAAGAATGCTCCCCCCCCAAACATGACCACCAACGAGAGGAGAGTCATCGTCCCCGCTGGTGAGACAAGCTTGCTGACCTCTTCACAACCAGACACGGCCTGATACGAAGTCCAGTCACTTCATCAACCAGATATTTTGAATATTTATTAACTGTGGACTCAAACGGTTATCTCGTTTGAAAGAGCTTGGCTACTTCCTTGACTATTTTGCGGCAGCGTCTATTCTCTTTCGTTGGCAAACCATTGCTCCAGCTTTCTTTTTAACAATCAGACCTTAAACATTTCTTCACCAGACTCCCAGATCCAGTTGTTCTGTTTTCCAAACAACGAGTGTGAGGAATCAAGGATATGCGGCAGCACTAAAAAAATATAATTTCAAAAAAATGCTTGCCTTTTTCCCCAAGACACATGCATTTTATTCCAGGAAAACTGAATAGAGGAATTTATCCAAAAAAATAGCGATTTGAATTTATTTTATCATTTGAGCACTTCATCAAAAACATTTGGTGATTTCAGGATTTGCTGTCCTGACTGATATTACTCAAATTTGCAAAAGCAAAAAAATAAATTACATTTCTGCGATAAGCTGGCCAAGCCTCCAGGTCCAGGTTGAGCACTGACACATGGACAAGAGACTCTGACCCTGCACACGGTTACGGTGCTGATGGAGCAGGAAGAACCGGAACAATAAGTGAATAATACTCCCAAAACATCATTTACCTGAAACCATATATTCTCAGCTTGTTTGAATGCTGTCCATCTGGAATGAATAAGATAGAATGCAGGATTTGCTGCTGCTCCACATTTCTGTTTCCAATTTGTTCATTTCTCAAACTGTTGGACATCAAGCTCTCTTCCCTTTCATCTGCTCACCGTTTAATCGCTGCGAAGTGAGTGAACTTCCTCTCTCTTCTTAGACCCGTCACTGTGGTCCCAGGACCACGTTCGCCAGTGGCTGGAGTGGGCCATTAAAGAGTACGGTCTGTTGGAGATCGACACAGCCATGTTCCAGAACACAGACGGCAAGGAGCTGTGCAAGATGGGCAAGGACGACTTCCTCCGACTGACCAGCATGTACAACGCAGAAGTGCTTCTCTCTCATCTTAATTACCTCAGGGAAAGTAAGTACAATTTGAGTTTTGTTCTTTTTTTAGGCAATAAAGGCAGTGGAGCAACAGTGATGATCGTTGATGGATAATTGATCAAAAAAAGCCCAAACAGTTGCTTCTTGGTGTGTGTGTGTCTGCGCGCTGGAGTTAAAATCTGCAGCGGTGTTCACCTTCTGCCAAAGAATTCACAGCAAATTTAACTTTCAATCAACACACAAGCCTCTTTTCATATACTTTCCTTCACTTTTGGACCAGAAGCAAGGTTAAAATAGTTCCAGACTCGAGGGGAAACAACATGACACTTTTTTTTTGTCGCCACACTACGCTCACATTACCATTCACAAACAAAGAAACTGCTTTTACTGGAAACTCATTTCTCCATAATGGCTACCCAGTATTGAGCAGAGCTGTGCAAAGCAAGCGTTTTTTTTTTTTCTCTCTCTCTCTCCACGTCTTGATAACCATCGACCACATCCCCCCACTTGAACCGGCGTGCGGCGCGGAGGAGAAGCCCAGGTGCATTGCCCCGGGAATCAAGCTCGGCCTGTCTGCTCAGCGCGGCAACAAAGCTGATTTGCGGCTTTGCAACAGATCGAGCCTTTTGCGCGACGCTGCTTTACGGAAAGTGTGTATGAGTGAGCGAGTCTCCAGTTAAAATAACAGATACTATTAAAGCCGTTCATCGAGCAACGTGAGACTTTTACCAGTTTGACCAATTTGAATTCTTCACATTCTGTGCCACAACAAAAGGGAGCTTCGTTTTCACCACGTTGGGTGAAGTGACTGATGGCTCAACTAAATATACCATTGCGACCCAAAAAAGCAGTGATTGGCCTTGGCATGATGTAATGGGAACTATATTTTGTGGGTGTCAACAGTTTTTTCTGTGCACGGCGTCTGGGCTGAGGGAGATTCTCGCCGTGAGTATAACGGCCTCATTGTGCGGAGCTGCAGCGGGTGGATTTGTCTGACCGCCACTGGGCACACTCCGCACAGCAGTTTTCATTACGGACACTGGCTGCGTGACTTAGCTGCGCTTTAGGAGCGCTGCACCACAGCTATGCCCATCACTGCCCTTTTTTTTTTTTAGCTTTTGTATATTTTGGAGACAGAAGAAATGTCTCCAGAATCCTATCCACTTGCCAGTTGAAATTGCTTTGGATCCTTTCCCAACAATCATAAAGACGAATGCTCCCGTCCCGTGTCTGGACCGGTTGACCTGTTTTTGGGCAAAATCTTGGAGAGTCGAAGCTGGTGTGTTGTTGACGCTGAGCGCTCGAGGGCAAAAAAAAAGGATGTTAGTAAATGAACATTTAAGGAAGCCTGAAATGAAGAAGGAGGAGGAGGAGGAGGAGGAGGAGAGTCCAGGCTCTCTAAACACCCTGCAGGGCTGATGATTTTTGGAAAGAGGGACATTTTCTCTTTCGACACAGCACCACAAACAAACACAATCACAGAGGAGGAGTAAACCCGCCGAGAAAATGGGCTTCATTCGCCCGAGCTCAGGCGTGGCTGACCTGGAAATATTGCTGATTACAGGTCATGTGACGTCTCTTACACCATTGATCCTGTATTACCCCCCCCCGCCCCCCCTCCCACCAGACGATCCCCAAAAAAATGGATTCTACGAGGGGGGTCCGGCAATATATTTCATACACATCTGTGTACATCATGTGCACACCGGGTTCTGTTTATTGAACCTCTGATTAACATTCCTCTGAGTTATTAAGTTTAGTGTGTATGAATGGAACAACACAGAGCGAGGTCCAGTCTCCCCCCCCGCAGCCCATACCATAACAAGACATTCCTGCCACATCATGGGTGCAAACACTCAGACACCCGCCCTGGCACGACACTTGGCACAACCACACCATCTGTCTGGCTGCCCAGCTGTTTGCACTAATAAGAGAAGTTGCCCGTGCATTATTTTGGCTTTGTTATCGGTCAGTTATCCCGTTCCAAACGATGGCTGCCTGCACTCCAATATGTTTTCAATTTGAGGGTGCAATTTGAGAATTTGCTCAAATTAGCCCGTCAGGGAGGGGCCGCGTATTGTTTGCTTTCTCGCACCCATGTTGGTCGGTTTGATACCACATGTGCAGCGACTGGAAACCCCAGACAGGCAAACACACGTGGAGAGAGTGGAAGACAGGAGGAAAGAGAATGACAAATAACTTTTACCCAGGGTTGTTAAGAAAACAACAATAAAATGCGGAGGAGACCCAATGTGACGTGTAAAAGCTGCAATTATGCGGGGATCAAAGGAGCACTCATAGCATAAAAAAGAAATATAGAAACCTGGAACTTTATTTCTGAAGAGCACGGTGGAAATATGTGGCCATGATTGAGTGGTGTTGGAGAATAGTAGTAGCTCTGTTTCGCCAGCTGTCGCTGCTGCTTGTGTGTCGGGATGGATTTACAGCGAGGGAATTAAGACAGAGAGAACGAGGGAAAGGGAAAGTGATAAGTCTGAGCTTCTGCGCCGCTTCTCCAGAGTGGGGGACATTCTCGGGCCCTCAATAGTTTATACAGACTATAAACATCTGGGCTTGAAGGCTGAGTAAGGAAAAAAGAGGTCTGGAGGGTCTCCCGCGCTCTCCTTTTTCTCCCTCCACAACATTTTTATTGAGCTCTCCTTGCATTAATTCTTTCTATTGGCAGATTATCACCGGTGCGGAGGCTAAACGGCCTGGCTAACTGCCCTTTTCTGGGCTGTCAGCCGCCGTCGCAGAGCAACTCGACTGCTGGCCTTCAGACACTCACTGTGCAGCAGGAATTTATGCACATATCACATTAGCATAAGTTGGAGGTGGAAAATAAGCACTTGCTATTCATGTAAACAGCGCAGTGAGCTCATCTGTAATTTCAGATAGCTACTTAGCTCCACGATAATTGTACTTTAACCTAACTGCTGGTTATGAATGGTGATCTGGGGTCGTTCTGCCAAACGTTGGATTTAAGTCAGTGATGTGTTTGTTGCATCCGTATATGTTCCAAATATACAGTATACTCCACAATGGAACGTTCTTATAGCTTTTTAAAATGTCCAGATATTTACAGTTTATTTCATCTTGTAACACCTTTAAACTTAAAAGAAATTGAAAAATCCCTTTTTTCCGAGATTATTTTGCTAACATACATTATTGAATATAAATGAGGAGGCAACTGTTTAGGTTACATCAGCCTCAGCTTTGTAGATCTTTAGCTGTTCGATTTTCTTAAATTAGGCTTCAGGCACGTGTTATAGGATGATGAGGTCAAGCTCTCCAGTATGAGCCTGGAAGAACTGCACCCTGACCAGGGCACAACACTGTAATTCTGGCATCATTATAGAGCAGCCATTTCAATTTCAAACATTTCTTCGTCATGCTGCACTGTTTACTAGCTGCTCTGCAAAAACATCTTTTTATGCATCGAAACCAACCCTTCTTTGCATATCCACAGGCCTTTATACTCAGTTTGTATGTCACACATGATAAACAGTCAGCGTGATGTCTGCAAGACTGCTGCTGAAAGGCTGTGTACAGTGGAAATAATGGATCCAGAGGTTTGGGTCAGTCAAAGATGTTTTCACTTCAAAAACTGGTGAAAAAAAACAAACAAACCCAAAAACGTAAATACTTTTTGAATGAAAAAGAAACACTAACAAAAGTCATCTTCTTCTTGCACGGCCTGTTGGAGAGAACATTTACACGGGCTGTTTTGGAAAATGATGGCAAATCTGTTTTTGGTTTTGAAAATTCTACCGGAATTCTTTAAAACCAATGTTTGACGGTATAGAGCTAAAAAGAAACGTTTACTGTTGCCTAGAGGACCTTTTTTGCCTGTACGATGACAAGGTGCCCAAAAAGCGGGTGACTGAGCCCCACAGTTCATTGATCACGCTCAGACCACAAGGCCGAGTATTGTATCATACCCTTTCTTTGGTGGATGAAAGAAAAGAAATCGAAAAGAGCCATCAGTCAGAGGAAAGAAGAGAAAGAAAAGCTGTTTGTGAATGTTATGTAACCAGCCAGACCGTCTGCAGATGTGGCTGGTGATGGGAGCGGAGGGTGAGGGTCCCGATGGTCGGCCCATCCCCCCGCCGTGTCGTCAGATCAGCTGTTTGTTTTCCAAGAGAGGAGAAGATGTCCAAATAAACAGGCCGCACAGCCACGACTCCGCCAGCCAAGCGTCAGCTGTTGTCTTTCCCAAACGGCGGTCCTGAATTTCTCTGTGGGACACTTTGAGGTTTTTCTCAGCGATGTTGGCCCGCTTGCCTGTCTGGGTCAGCCCACATATGTGGCACACAGTAGGAAAAGGGTTAAAAGCGTGCCTCTCTTTCTCTCTCTCTGCTCCGTTCCTCCTTCTGAAACACTTTCACCTCATTCCGCAGACTGTGCTCTGGTGGCAGCTCACCCCCGTCGCGCTTACGCTTTGCGTGTGGAATTATTTTTGTACGGGAAGCTGCGTTTGATTGCTGTGCAGGGACCCAGCTTCATACAATGGCTCCCCTGTTCTGGAGCCCCCAGGTTTCCAAACTAGACCCAGAGCCTTGGGGGTGCCGTGGAGTAGGTCAAGATGGGAGGGGTGCAGCGGTGGAAGGTTAGAGTACATTTGCGGAGCACCCTGCTCTCACCCCACAGCCACCCCCTAAAAATAACAGTTCCCCTAGTCTGCGACCGTGGGCCCCTTCCACCCCCAGGCCCAGCAGCACAGAATCCTACATCTGATTTCAACTAAAGCTCGTCGCATATTTAATTTTTGCTTTGAAATTCTGCTGATTTAAACTGGTTCTCAGACCAAACAATTTGAAAACTCTTATACCTTCAATAGTCGTCAGCTCTCCGCCGTCATCTTCCTGCCAAATGGCTGCACTTCGCAAGAAGTAGCTGCTCTTGTGTTTTCTCTCTGCATTTTTTGGGTCTGTTTTTCCACTCGCTGATTTATGCCTGGGGGCAGCTAAAATTAAGAGAGCATTTTGGTGCCGCCCAGGGTGCCTGCAAGAGTGGAAGAATGCAGTGCACACTTCCACACCATAAGGTCGAGTAATAGGCACGAATATTTGATGCCACATTTAAAGTGGTTTTTGGAGACGCTGAGTGTTTTGTCTACATTTAGGAGCCCGTGTTGGGTTGTCAAATATGAAGAATTACATATCTGTCACATGGACTGGGATTAGTTTTCAAGACAGTTCAGGAACGTCGTTTTAGGATGGATGGACGAACGAACCGTGTGCTGCCACCTGCTGGACATTCAAAGCCAATTACATCTATTGTCAAACTAGTTTGAACTTTTAAAAGAAAAAGAAAAGAAAAGAAACGTTCTTGTAAAATATCAGTTTTTACACAAATAGAATTGCAGTCACATAAAATTTATTGAGGAACATTTTAATGATGATAGAAAGTCAATAAAAATGTTTTTTTCAGTTCATCTTAACAGACCTTATTATGAATACGACTAGCTTTGGTTACACCGATTCCTTCAGAGAGAATAAATGTTCTGGTTATGCTATAATTCAGTAACTGTAAGTCAGATTACATTTAAACAGACTCCTGCTGTTTCATGCATTGTTGGACCCGACGTCTGACCTTCCACCGGTCTCTCTCTCTTTTTCTTGCAGGTAGCTCATCGCTATCCTACAATACACCATCTCACACAGACCCGTCACCACGCCTGGCTGCCAAGGAGGGTAGGTGCCCTGAGAACCCAGAGAGTCGAGATCTAAGGAGATATTTAGGTCCACGTATCACTCACATCCACTCGTGAGCATGGATTTGTAGTGAAAGCACACACAGCCTTTGAAAGCTGCGCAGGTGCACCTTTTATGTGAGAAGGTACAGCCGAGCTGCTGGGCTGCAGCCGACCTATTCAGGACAGCAACCTGAACCATCTGACAACACGGAGACAAAAGCAGCTTTTGGAGTCCTGTCCACGGCAGGGTGGAGACGGGACAGCATGAAGCGCGGTGTTAAAATACGGCTGTCTCATAAAGATGGATGTCGTTCGCTAATGCCTGTCATCGCACGCCGAGCCAACCGCTGTGTGCGTAGTTGGGGATTAATGTCGTGGGGGAAGATGTTAGGTAGAAATTAACATACACACATGGACACACACAAAAGGTCAATTTAGAGGCACCAACTCGCCCCACTCATCCATCCATCATCTACAAATTGACTGAAGGAGGGTCATTTTTTTCCTGAAATCACAGCTGGACACCGGACTGTTGCAATGCTAAAAGGTTAAGTTAGCTTTTTGATCAAGAATGCTATGGCGCATTTGCTACCTCGCTGTGATGTTGGGTTTTGGAAGAACATGGCTCTCGGCAGCAGCTCTTTGTGATTCCGTCTTCGGTCTGGATGCCCTTTCACTCTCCAAACACTGTTTAGTGCTGATACCACATGAACGGGGCGACGGCTGACAGGCATATCTGGAGAGAATAGGTGCACATCATTTACATTAGCTATACGGTGTCACCAGCACAGACGGGAGAAAGGACTGCAATAACAGAGATAGCCTTGCTCGCAGGATGAGAGGCACTATCGAGGCCGGGGCAGCGGAAACATGGAGTCTGATAAGTGTCCAAGAATGCCCTCTGCCTTTCTCCATCCGCTCCAGCGCTGAGAGTCAGCAGGGCTGGTTCTTGGGCCCGTGTGTGGGCCAGATAAGACTCTGCTCAGTCACCCCTCAACCCCGCTCTTCCTGGTTCTCAGCAGCAGGTATTTGGTCTGGCTTGAATAGAGGGTGACTCCCTTTAGGAGCATTTCCCCTTCACCAGAGGTGGCTTCTACAACGGGAGCCTGTACCAGCGTCCCCGAGACCCTCACGAAAAAACAAATACAGCTCAGTTCCACCACATTTTCTCCACTTTTCCCTCTCACTCTCTCTCTCTCTCTTCCATTCTCCCCATCCTGTCCTCCTCTTCTTCTCATCCTTTTACCCAGCCAGCGTTCAGCGGGATGGTTCCTCCTTGTAAGTCTGGTCCTGCTCCAGGTTTCTTCCGGTTAAAAGGGAGTTTTTCCCTGCCTTCCTTGGAGTTCTGGCTCTAGGTTTCTGGCTCTGTAAAGCAGCTACAGATAGGTTTTATTAAAAAAAACGACATTGACTTATCTTCTTGCAAATGGACGAAACAACTTTAAGAGCTTTTTCCAGCGTTTCTGACTCAACACGGAAAGCTGCTTTCAGGGAGAACCTTTATCAACATTTTCTCCCAGCAGCTTTGCCAGATGTTGAAGTTCATATTGCCTCTTCAGAAGAGCGAAATACCATTCGGGCTCTTTGGGGTAGAGTAAGCAGGAGCGTGCAGCGGGGGACGGCTCTTAATCTGCTCCAGACTCTGTGGTGTAAAATGTTAGGTTATGAATAAAAGGGAGCAAATAAAAGAGGGAATGCAGCAGTTATGAAGGAGAACGTGCAGGGGGATCTCACATGTCTCCTGCAGCAGATGCGTGGTTTTGTGTGTCGTTGACGTAAGCAGCAGATGCAGTGGTTTTGTGCGTGCGTTGAACGTAAACGCAGTGTTTTGTCCTAGTTTGTGTCACGTCTTGGCACCTCCTTTATCCTTCACGTGCTGTGAATAGCAGCATTGACAGCAGGCCGCCTCGGCTCTGACCACCGAGAGAGGAACGGAGATGATTCCCTTTTTGTTTGGTTATCCGAGCAGCACCGAGGCCTGCAGGTTATTTCAGAGTGCAGGGTTGGTGCTCACTTGAACAGATGCACCCTGCGTCTCTCTCTCTTAGCTGAGACAGAACAGGGAGGAATGGTGGAAAGACGGGTTCCAGCAGGAACAGACGAAGCCTGAGAACCAAATGCTTCATTAAAACTGAAGCTTTTTTAAAGCCACACCTGATGATCCCGATGGTTCTGAAGAACTTTGGGCATGCGTTAATAGAATCTTGCACTGATAGAAAACACAAGATAAAACTCAGCGATGAAAACAAACAAGCGCTGCTGTTTAATAATAAGAATCACGGTAAAGAAAAGAAAAATGCCTTTCGTTCGCTTTACCCGCGTTACCGGAATGTGTGTATTATCAGACTGTGCCACAGATTCCGCTGTAGCGATTGAATCGGACGCAGGATCACCAGAGCAACAGTTCCGCCTGGCCAGCATCATCCGTACTCACGCCTGCATCGTTTTACTGGCTGTTTGGCTGATAAACGAGCTGAGTCTGAAAAGAAGAGCCTCTCGGGCCAAAGCGTTGTTTTGGTGTGCACGTGCGTGCTGTGTGCTCGGTGTGTGTGCTGCATTTCTCCTGCTGGCTGCTCCGCTGTGTCTCCCTACCGTGGAACTCGCTGTGCGCTGACATCACTGCTCCTCTTTGCTCTGTTCTGTTTTATGCACCTGTATTATGGGTATTAGAAAAAAATGTGCTCTGTCTGGGTCTCCGAGGTTACAAACAGTCTCGTCTTTCTCTCCCGGCTCTGTCCTCTCTCCCTCTCCCTTTCTTCTGTGTGTGTCTTTCCCTCTCCCCATCTGTCTGCGTCTCATGCTGGCCGGGCCTTGTTTTGACTAACTGGTCCTGAAGTGGAAGTCTCTCAACAGTGAGCACCACACCCCAGATCCGAGTGGAAACTGGCTGGAATGGCAGCCAGAGCGAGGCTTGGAAAAAGGACGGAGGGGGGGGAAGAGGCGGCACATTCGAGCCCGTGTCTGTGTTTGCATTACTGGCTCACCCGCAGAAGTAGCCCCCCCACCCGACCCTTAGGTTTCTGCATTTCCCCTACGTTGCTTCTTGGGCACTTTTCCCACCTTTTAGCCCATTTTTCTTTTTACCACCAACGTTTCTTCCGTATTGCCCTTTTTACCAAAGACTTTCATAAACATCTAAAGCCAAGAACGCACCGGCTCGTGTAACGAATGTCAACATTTATTAGTCAGGAATTGGGAAGGGAACATAAACAGGCCGTCGTAGCTTTGCGCCCACATCTTTCCCTCACCCACTCACGTCCAGCGCTCAGCAGCCAGCTTGGACTTTCCTCAAGCACCAAAAGTCCCAGCTGTAAAAGTCTGTGGATGAAAGGGCCCTGATGAAGTGAAAGTGAATGCCAATCACGATGGAATGACAGTTCTGAATAGTCTTGAATATTTTGTTAGCATTGGTTTCTTGTATTTCAGCGTTTAAGCATGTGTTTACTCTGTGTTCCCTTTATTCCTGGTTCCTGGGCTGACTCATTCGTTTTTATTTTAGGTTTTTTTCTTTGCTCCTTACTAACTTGCATTTCTGACTCATTCCATTTTCTGTCTGCTTCTCCACATTTTCCCCTTTATTCATCACCTCTCTCATGTTCTCTTTTCCTTGTCCTTGCAGCATCGCTAACTTTTTCTACCTTTTTTAGTCGACGGAGCAGGGTGGGTTTGAGGGTAGGGGGGCGGTGGTTGAGTGTGAAGGGGGGAAAAAGGCCCAGTAAAACAAAGAGGGGTTGTCTGCTGGCAGGGCAGGCAGGAAACGCAAATCTCCCAGGACTCCCCCCCAAGTGGCTGCTCCTTGACTATCACGCTGGCCGACAGCAGATTGAGGCTGACAGCCCCCCTGAGCCCCTGCAGCACCCTGACATTCGTCCATCCTTTCCCACTTTTTGTTTTTGGGACTTGGGGATTTTTTTTTCCCATTTTCTTTCATTTTTCCTGTACATCTGAACTTCCAGCACCAGCATGAAATGGTTTATACGCTCCAGATCACTCCAATGAGTAACAAATGTATATTTAAATCAACATAACCAAGAAGGTCATCAATGTTTTAGGGTATTTTTATTAGGAAAATAAAGATTAACATACAGTTATTGTATATTTTAAATCACACAGTATACACAGCTACGTTTCAAAAGATGCAGTGAAGATTTTAAAAATAAATAAACACAGGAAAAGGATTCTTAAATAGGATAAAATTGACATATGGAAAATCTTTTTGTGTACCCAGTAAACGGGCAATGCGTGAACCAGTATTTACAAGATCATCATAGCATCATAATAAAGGGTGTCAATACTTTGTTGTAGTTAATGGTTTGCAGAGGAGAGCTGTCATTTGTGAGCTTTCCACCACTTTTGTGAACCTTACTTTTAACAATCGTGTGTAATACCGCTACGACCCACAAGGGGGCAGTGTATCACAGCCTTTTGGTTGGCCGGTCATGAAGCGGCAGCTGGTCGTGAGTGATCGCGATTGTGCTGAGTGTGCGCGATTACCTGGACGTCCTGACAGGTGCAACCCAAACACTCAATCTGGCAGCTCATTTCGTTTTTGGTGCTAAAGGTTTTTCTCAATTCAAGTCTTTTTTGCTGAAGCTCATTTGTTTATCCTCGGCCTGAAATTAAAATTGTTGTCATGGGAGCTAACAAGCATCTCTGAGGCAATAATAAACATTTTTTTTTTGTATTGTCCTTTTAATTAGGAATTCTACTTAGATAGATTATAATAAATGTGATATGATATGAAAAGTGTGGACACATTAGACAGTCATGCACACCAAACACTGGGAACAGTTTATTTGAATTTGGGGATTTAAAATACAATTTTCATCAAGTTCTCATCAAAAAAAAAAAAAATCCCTGCCTGTCAGGAGAGGGGCTTAGCTTTTGGCTTTTCTGCAGATAGCCTTGCTCAGCAGCCTCCTACTTTCTCCAGTTTCCTGCTGCCCTCTGGCAGAAGCCGGCCGACAACCTTTTTTCCAGCTCGTGACACTGCTGTGAATGGAGTGTGTGACTATCACATTTCCCCGAGTTCTGTCATTTGTTTGAGCTGTTTTAATTAACAGTGATCCAAACAATCAAAGGTCCTAGCCAGGTGTACCTGCTGGACCTGAGTGTTTTTGAGCTGGGATAAAGCTGGTTTTATCTTCTTGTGCTGGGGTAATTGATTGCCCCTGGATCAGGGTCAGCTTCAGAAGCAGGTAGACAGAATGCAAACTGGGTCAGTTGGGCTGATTGTCATGGTGTCATAAAAGCTGAATGTGAGGAGGGATGACCCTGACAGACGGGCCCTACCTGGTCCTTTTCTATGGTAATTTACACCGTCTCTCACTTTATGGCCAGACTAAACAAACTTTTCCATCAGGTTTTCAATCCCTGGTGAGAGCGGTGCAAGCTGCTAATCTCTGTCAGACGTCTAAGCTTTAGTTTTCAGAGTTATCCTGCCACTTGCTTCTCGAATGTCGATTTTGTGAATAAATATGTTGTATATTTTATTTAGAAATAACTAAATAAATGCTCTCTCTTTTTTTACCTCAGACTCTTCTTATGATGCTGTTCGTCGGACTGGATGGTCAAACAACATGCACAGCGGGAAAGGTGAAAAGACTGTCATCATCCGTTCTTTTATTTTTGACTGGAAAACAACATGATTAGGATGTCTAATGTGGAGAACTTTATTATTCTGTGATTATTAAAGCACAAACTTTGAATGTGGAAAAACTCTGAGGGCATCAGATGTTCGGTTACGCTAAAACGCTTGCCCCGTGTTGCATTTGACTGGGCCTTCACAAAGACCCGCAAGAAACGAGACCCCAGCAATGAAGAGGAGAAGGACAAACGTCACAGTGTTTCCATCCCCTACATGGCTGGAGTTTTGGAAAAATTCAGGCGGATCCTCCAAAAGCACAACATTCCAGTGCAATTCAAACCCTCCAACACCCTAAGGCAGAAACTGGTCCACCCCAAAGACAAGACACCAAGACATCAACAAAGCAATGTTGTTGATGCTGTACAGTGCCAGCAGGAATGCAGGGAACTGTACATTGGGGAAACAAAACAGCCACTCCACAAACGGATGGCCCAACACAGACGGGCCACCACGTCAGGGCAGGACTCAGCCGTCCACTTACATCTCAAAGAAAGCGGGCATTCCTTTGAGGACAACCAAGTGCGGGTGCTGGCAAGAGAAGACCGCTGGTTCGAAAGAGGTGTCAAAGAAGCCATCCATGTTAAGATGGAGAAACCATCTTTGAACAGAGGTGGTGGTCCCAGACACCATCTTTCACCCACTTACAACGCTGTCCTCCATTCATTCCACAAACAAAAACCAAAACATCTCCACAGTTTCACCAGGGCAGGTGTTACATCACCAGGTGACCCAGCAGTCAAAAGAAAAACCAGCCAAACCGAAACTAGGTCAACGACTCTGCCAACGACCCTGCTAACGACCCCCGAGACATCCATCCAGACCACTGGCATACTAATGGGAAGACTCTCAGGTGACATTAGCATGCCAATGGTCCAAAAGGCTATATCTTCAAGCTCTGCTCCTAACCTGATCAGAACTGATGAAGCCTTTTGGATAGAAGGAGAAACGTTTTCCAGAAAGAAAATTGAAAAGTCCAGATGAACACAAAATCTTTCCTCGGATAACTATGACCTGGATGACTGAGAACCTACACAGACATTTGACCTGTTGGAAAGCGCTCAGAAAATCTCGCTTTTGACATTGTCAGTGTGTCCAAGTGAGCCTTTATGCAGGACAGCACGCATAATGACAGGAATATTGAGTTTTGGAGGAAGAATGTTCTAACATAGCCTGAAAAGGCGGCATTCAGGTGCCAGCTTGGAACCAGGAAGATTTATATAGTTGGAAAGAAAAAATCTGACTGCCAAAATCAATTCACTGCTTTTCTTCTCGGGAATCTGGTTTGGTGCAATCTATTGCATGTTAGATCTCGTCAAATTGTCTGAGGTAGAATCGATATCATGTAATATAATGTATTAATAAGAGTCAGGTGTTGAAAAGCATGCGGTTTCCTAGTTATGTGTGCATGACCTGTTCGTATATTCTATCTCATTACTTTAACATGTCCTTTGAACCTTCTGGCCTTCCAGGCTCCCCAGTGGTGCCGCAGAATGTGACCAAGTCAGCCGAACAGCCCAGAGCTCAGCCAGGTACTGACCCACATCTTCATCCTGCAGTCACGTTTTTCTCCAATAAATAACGCTTTTCTTTTACAATGCAGAAAACTGATCTAACTCTGTAAACTTGTTCACCTAGATTTTATTTTATTATTTTGATGTACACAGTAAAGTCTTAACATCAGTTTGTAAAGCTGCATCTTTCAGTTTTTTCCCTATTTTGAAGGACCTGCAGACCCTGAATTTTTGTTTTAAGTTTGTTTTCACCTACTGCTGGGACCTATAATTAACTTGGGCTTGAATTATAAAGATTTTATATTTCCTTCCACAGATCCATACCAGATTCTTGGTCCCACCAGTAGCCGACTTGCAAATCCAGGTCAACTTTTAAACTTCCTCTTTTTTTGTTTTATTTAATCCTCCAAATGCTAATAGTGATAGATAGATAGATAGACAGACAGACAGACAGACAGATAGATAGATAGATAGAGGAGCTCTGCCTGTGCAGTATCTAGAGGCTTAGATGCCCTCCCACATGCAGTACAACATGTACGTAGCAGCATACGTGTTAAAGTCTGCATGGTTGCCATGCGGTATTCCAAACCCTGATGTCCAGATTGACCCCTCAATTCTTGTAATGAGAGGCCCGTATGCAGGGTTTACAAACAGGCTGATGTGGTCAGTTGACACGTAGGGAGAGAGACCATTTTTAGCTCTAGACTAGATAGGGGTTTTTTGTTTGTTTGTTTCTGCTGGTTAGGCAACGATGAAACTGTTCTTCAGATTGGCATAAATCAAGCAACCCGCTACTAAACACACTGTCTAAGTGATCATCCAGCAGCTTGTTGCTAGCATCACCAGTTTTAACTGGTTGCTGACTGAAAAAAGTTATAAAGACTCACAGTTAACCTCCTTTGGCACATAAGATGGATCCAAAATACAGATCCATTTAGACAATCTTTGTTTATCTGATGAGTTTGGAGTGAAGGGCATGTAAATAATAATATCACGAATTTAGCTAATGAACAGTGATGCTGTGGACTGTAAATGGAGTAGATGAAATTTGAACTTTGGTGATGTTTGTGTCCACCCTCAGGCTCAGGTCAGATCCAGCTGTGGCAGTTCCTCCTGGAGCTCCTGTCTGACAGTGCCAACGCTGGTTGCATCACCTGGGAAGGCACCAACGGCGAGTTCAAGATGACGGACCCAGATGAAGTGGCCAGGCGCTGGGGTGAGAGGAAAAGCAAGCCAAATATGAACTACGACAAGCTGAGCCGTGCGCTGCGCTACTATTATGATAAAAACATCATGACCAAAGTCCACGGCAAACGCTACGCCTACAAGTTTGACTTTCACGGCATTGCTCAGGCTTTGCAGCCACATCCGACAGAGTCCTCCATGTACAAGTACCCCTCGGACCTAGCCTACGTGCCTTCATACCACAGCCACCAGCAGAAGGTCAACTTTGTGTCTCCACACCCACCTTCCATGCCAGTCACTTCCTCTAACTTCTTCGGACCCACCACTCCATACTGGAGCTCTCCCACTCCTGGGATCTACCCCAACCCAAATGTTCCTCGCCACCCCAACACCCATGTGCCATCCCACCTGGGCAGTTACTATTAAACACCCAACTCTGACCGCTCACAAGCCCTTAAAAACTTCCCTTGTCTCACTGTAAATTCCATAATTGGTGACCTGCACTCCCAGCGATGCTGAAGCAATGAAGACTGAGGCGTTTGAGGCACGTCTTCTGAAGAAATCCTCTCTATGAATGAAGATTTTTCTACTATTTGTAAAAATCTATGAACAACTGGATGCTTGGGTCCAATGGAATACTACTTAGCTTTGAAAGACTAGCAGCGGCTTGTTTATGTTTTGTGCCTTGTCCTATCCTGTCGTCCAAAAAGCTGCCTTCCGACCGAGCGACAGCACCAGACATGGGCCCCTTTTATTACTGGGTCTAAATCCGCATTCATTCCTCCATTGTGCTTTTAAGGACACCCCTCTTCTGCTCATCTAGTCTGGTTCAGATTTTTTATTCCCATCACATCTAATTGTCTGTTTCCACTTTTAGTTTGTGTTCATAGAGTGTTCTGGGATTCGCTGGATGAGGGGTGGCTATCAAGACATTAACTTTTCTCAGCACTGAATGAAATTAGGCGACTGGAATCGGCCATTCATGCTTTTGGTCATCCTACAAACTGGAAGGCTAGAGAAGAGTTAAATGCTGGATAAGGAAGCGCTGTGTGTTTCTGCTGACCAGGGTCAACTCTAACTTTGCTCGCTTGCTGTGCGTGTTGTGCGCGTGGAGTTTAGGTGGCCCAAGCGCACAGTTGGCTCGACTGCACTCGCTGAGTCAGCATGTAATTGCAGTCATTCAACAATAATCAAAGCCAGGTCAGCTGTTTTTTGGGGGCCCACACACCAGGCTACCAAACGCTCGCCATGTCGTTGCCTTTCAGCCATGCTATTTCCAGATGTTTGCTCCAGCGTGTCAGTATTAATGTGAACGTCTTCTGGTTTGTGAACTGCGCATAAAAAGGGATATGCTGTGGCAAAATCAAAATTTGTCAGATCTTTAGAGTTTTTTTGTGGGCAAAAGTAATTGTTTTATTTCTAACACTGTGTAGAAGAAATGGAAATGCCTTTTTGCAAACTTTAACACTTACTTTGTCTTAACCACTGCTTTATTTCATGTAATTCCTATTCACTATAAACAAAAGGACATTGAATATTTAAACACGTGACACATATCCTAATAATCTATACGCCAACGTCTCACGAGAAGTCTGACAAATTTGGATTTTGATGTGCACTCTGACAGAGGTCTCCCTTGACCTTCTAGAAAAGTCAGGAGCGTTGAGCTCAACGTTCTGATCGATGGTAATAGCGGAAGCATTCCTTTTGAAAACGAATGCTCGGGACTTCGTCTACACCAAAACCAATGAAGGATGACGAGGTGAAACAAAGAAATCCTCAGATTCGCAAACGCTGTGCGTTTGTCAGACGTATGTTGTATTATTTTATAAGCATCAGACAACTAGGCATTAAAGCAACTTACTGTATAAATTATGCAGAGTTATTTTCATATGTGACAGTATAAAAGTCAAGATGATTAAAACGAGTTGACCTCGGTCAAAAATGCAAACCTTTAAAGTCCATTTCTGCTAAGTAGTTCAGCAGTGTAAGCGTTTTTATATATCTGTACATTTGGGCAATACATTTTACCTTGTTTTTCTTTTAATTGTTATTATTTCTGAATTGTGCTTATAACGGCCAATGTGCTCAAGGGTTTTTTTGGGTTTTTTTTGTTTGTTTTTTTTTTCACAAGTGCCTGCTTGATAATCATTATCCAGTAAACAGGGATTCCTTTACTCATTAAAGCACATTTGATTATGACTGATAATTTTTCCTAAAGATCCAGGAATGATAGCCTATCTGGTGCATTGAAGAATTACAGATATCATATGCAAAAAAGGTTGAACCATACTAGTATTATGGAAAAAACAGGGAAAATGACTTTATTAAAAATAAACAAAGAGGAAACATTTCATTTGTGACATTAAAGTATTGTAAGTTCCCTAACGACCATGTCTCACCTGTGTTATCATTAAAAAGGGATCTGTGCTACTTCCTATATGCAATGTATTTTGGATATCAAATAAATTTAAATATATATTATATATATATATATATAAATAAATGTGTATAATTTTACAACTAACCAATGTTTTATTATTATTTTCATTCCTGAAATGTATGAAGTCATACCTTTTGAAAAAGGGCTTTTGTATAGGTAAAATGTGACAAAATAAATGTTTTTACCTCTAGATTGTGTTTGTTGTTTTGTTTTGTTTTGTTTTGTTTTGGTTTGGTTTTTTTTATGACTCAATCTCTTGAGTGGAAGGTGCTTTAGGTCCAAAAGGATACACAAAGGCTTGGCAGTAGCTGACCCCAGAGAAGATGGGCACTTCTTCCACACCTGACTTAGGTGCAAGTTGTAGAATTTTATCTGTTATGTGTGGACACAGTGGTGAACTGTGTTCACTGTCAACATTTTCTGGTGTCATTTAGCCTTTGCAGCGACGTCACTCTCTGAATCATGTCTGCTGTGTAGTCTGAGGGCCTGCGGTTTCAGGTACTTAGTGGAAGTTTCTTTACAGGAATGGAGTCAGGTTGTCGTGTCAGGTTTTATCTCGCTGAATCTGTGCCTTCGAGTATGCATTATGCAGAAAGCCAAGAGAAATTTGCAACAATTGTTAAATGACTTTAGAGATTAACATGTCAATAGTATATGCACAATACAGACATGTGCATGGACTAATGTGTTCTTTTTCAATCAATTCTGCAGAAATCCACTTAGTTCATTGGTACAAGGGCTTTCTGATGAATTTGATTGGAGCAAATCTTTGCTATCGTGAATAGTTGACGTCTGACTTCTCCCCAACAGTCAATTAACCAAAAGTGATTCTGAAACCTGCTATTTTTTTTTTTTTTTTTTTACAGGCAGCAGTGCCGCCCTATTATGTAATTAAAGGGATCAGATGACCGCGCGTGTGTGCATTCAGACACTTTCTGCCTTGTGTCTCAACAGAAAGTTCCGGATTATTGTTGAGAAGGTGCAGGCAAAACACACACTGCCAACAGCAGTTCATATCCACCTTTAAATGCCGCTAGTGATTATGTTTGTGCTACTGTGTACTGTCACAACTATCCTTTGTGTAAACAATGAGAAGAGATGATCAGGGCTGTCACCTTTTTCTTTAAAGCATTAACAAATAAAATAAATAAATCAAATAAGAAAAAGACATTTTGATCGAAAAATAGGCTTTAATTAAAATGGATTTTTACCCTGAGATTTAATGCAAAGGCAAAAAAAAGTATTTATTCATAACTCAACTGTTTAATAGTCATATACGTATTCAAATAGCCATGTTTATCACAATGAGAAAACAACACATTATTGACCACATAGAGTGACCTCTGAGTCAACCCCATTCCTAATTTAAATGCAAAGTCCAAAGAGTGCCAATGTCTAAATTTTAAACTCAGCTGCCCTGTCATTAGGCAGTTTGCCTTTCCCCTCAGCAACACTGCTCCTTCAAATACTTGTGAGTTCTACCCAAAATATAATACAAGATTTTCACTCAGTAGTTGAGTCAAGGTGTCAGTTAGTGCTGGTTTTCCTTATTTAAGGCAAGAACTAATATGCAGGAAATTGCAGATGTGAGCTAAAGGGAGAGTTTTCTTCTTCTCTTCATGAATCACCATCCAGCATAAACAGGTCTTGTGAATGTACATTTTTGTTCATTGTGCTGTTTGTGCAAGGGGCTTCCTTCCGGCTTCTTTTGTGACTTAAAAAGTTCAACAATAGAGGCGCAAACCTCTCCAAGTCTTTTCTCTTCTAATATTTCACATCTTGGTGACACTCGGAGGATCTTGGATTTCGATCACTTCGAAGCCCTTATTATCGTGTCCATCTCTAGAGTGATGATGATGACCCTTGATGTTGTGGAAGCAGTAGGCACAGTGGGCAGTCGCCACTGGTACCACCTTTGAGAAGTTGGAGAAGTCTACTCTGTACCTGCCCTCTTTGCTTCGGGAAATGATGGGCAGGAAGTTGTAGCCCCACATGATCTCCTGGGGAATAAAGGAGGTCCGAACTTGGCAGGAAGAGCTGGTGGACTCGGCTGTGCCGTCGAGGAAGACGACCAGCTCAAACTCCTGCTTGTGAAGGGTGTCCACGGCCATATCAAAGAAGGGACTACTCTTGTCAATGACATGGTAAAGTGTGAGGGGACACACAAAGAAGAGGTTGTCTTTACCAGCATCTACCATGAACTCAATGTTGACCTGGTCCATTATGATTGTCTCACCATCAGGTGTATTTGTTGTCCGCAGCAACTTGCCGTAAATCTGGCTTCCATCATCAGGGTTTTGCGCA
>CAAE01014620.1:112160-122529 GCA_000180735.1 Tetraodon nigroviridis | reverse complement strand
TTCCCCAAGTCGCGGTCAAGCGCACATCTATCAGCATCATCTGTCTTTTCAGGCTAGGATTCAATGAGCCTAATAACACAAACATTCTGTTGCTGAATTTAGATGATACTGCAGTGATGAGCAGTCCTGATGTCACAACAGCCAGTCCAGTTTAGAAAAAAGGAAAAAAGAAATTCTAAAATAAATACTTTTTTTTTGTAACGAGTGGTATATTAAGTATGCACCAGGTGTGCTTGTCATAATGGTGTTGCTGAAAATACTGTGACACAAAACAAGGATATTTAATAAGGATATTCAATAAGATGGAGGGTGTTTCAATTCATCTCTGCCTTTAGAAAAAATGACTAAGGAAACCAAGGTCGGGCCAAAGTTTCAAATAAAACCTGCGGCATTGTCACAATAAAACCAACGATAAAATGTACTCATGTGAAACAGTTGCACACACAAGCTTGAAGCCTTCGCCACAGCTTTAGGGATTAAAATCCAGGTTACTTCCAAGCATCAGGTGCCAGAAACCTAAACGTACCCTAGCTCAGTACTGGGTTGGGTTGGGTTGGACTGTTTGAGCATCAGATTGTGGCTTTCAGGTTTTATTGTTAAAAGACAAGACAAATGTGAAGGAGTGATGCCCAGAACAGGTCTGTAAATAAGCACATGGCAACGACAGCTGTGTGGCGCACATGAAGAGGTAGCTTCATCCAGCATCCATGTAACTTTAGACTAGATTACACAACGGTGACCACAGATAGTGATGAATCCCTGTGTGTGAACACAAAGAGCAGAAGCATTCATGTGCAACACACCTCCATCATCACTAACAGGTAACACAGAGGTTTCCACCAATATCTGTTTCACACATAAGGAAAGAGCCGGAATAGAGAGCGTCGGGTTCATTAAGGTTTTCATTCATACTGCATGTGCTCCTCACAAGAGTCTGGAGCCATTACAGCCTCCCTTCAAGTTTTCTCAAAATGCTGGATTATTTCTGCTTTTGTGACAGCATGGAGACACACACACACACACACACACACACGCACACATATACACACACATACAAACAGTGATGTTCAGGATGTGTGCAAATAGGCATAAATATGCGTTTATATAGGACATACATCCTGAGAGACAACGGTCCAGCTTCTGCGAAAGTGAGGACGAGAAAGGCACTGTCAGAGAGAAAGCACACACATTCTTTCCATTTCATTTCCCTCTCTTTCTGATTTGCATCCTCTCATTCGCTCTCAATCTCTCTCTCCTACTCTCTCTCTCCTTATACACATGCATACACATGCAGAGAGATACTCCCTCTCACATACAGGAGTAAAGAGCGAGCGCTGGAGAACAGAAGGAGCTGGCTGGCAGGAAGGAGGCGAGAGGCTTGTTGTTTGAACAAAGCCAGCCAAAAAGTGTGCAGTCCTGGGGAGAAGAGCAGCCGTGAAATGCCCCGAAGCGGCTACACTTGCAGAGACCTGAAGGTAGGTGCTCATGGTAATTTAGCAGTGGAAGGCAGGAGAAAAAGAGGCTGTCATGCAGCTAATGTATGGTATCAGTGCAGCTCAGCTTACAACAGCGTCTTCTCAAATGATCCGTGCATGGACCTGCATGGTCTGAATGCATCATATCAGAAAGGGAAAAGGGGAACTCAAGGGGGTTTGCCACATGAAACAAGTATTGTGCTGCCTGTAGAAATACAAAGAGGTTCTAATTCGAACACCTTAAGAAACAATGCGAAAACAACATGAGACACTTCAAGAGAACAGACAGCAGGCAAGTGATGCTGAGGAATTACCCGGAATAACTCTTCAGCCAGGTATAACAGTCTCTTTCAGAAAATATCGTCATTGCTGTTGGTGTTCTGTCACTGCAGAGATTCAGGGATCTTCGCAGCACGCATCTCCTTCTCCTCATGTGGGGGGCAGGGTAATCGGAAGGCGATGTAGTTCTCTGCAGAGAACAGCCGGTCAACACTCGTGCACTGCACTGTAGTTGAATCAGTGCAATGCAGGAGTTTTTAGAAGCGCAGCAGACACAAGGCTACTAATCACCATCAATCCACCCGAGGTCTGACTGCACATGTGGGGATCTAGCGTCTCCAGCAGCCTAGGTTTTCACATGTTTAGTTAAATCAGAAGACGTAGCTTCAGAGACTGTATAGTAATATTCTACCAATTTTCATGAATTTTGCAGGTTGCACAGAAAGCAGTGAGAGGAAATCCTTTATATTGACGCCCTCGAAGCATTCTTACCCATCTTAAGAGTCGTTGCTGTAAAACTTTGATGGCAAGAGAAGGAGTTTAGCAGAGTAAAGTTGCTAAAAGTCCTGTTCCTTCTTTTATGCCATTTGGTAATGTAAAGACAGCATCAAGGCAGCCATGCATAAAGTCATAATTTTTTAATACCATGCTCTCAGGGATGCTAGCATATGAAATCCGTGCATTTCTGCACTTTGAGTTATTTTCTTATTAAAAAGCTCTGATTAGCACATTTTATTTACAGTGTTACTGTGGGTATCCATCAGGGCTGACACACCCACCCCAGTGCCTGGCATTCCCACTCCTAAACCCTCTATCATGTGGACCAGAGTGAGTAAAGGGAGGTGTAACGGTCAGCAGCAGACGTGGAAGAAGGAGGGATATGAATAATTAAATAATTAATTCAATCTGTTTATTTAGTCAAGCTTGTGTTCTTAGGGGATGTAGAAAAAGCTCCGTTTCTTTTTTATGTTACCTATTAAATGAGTGTCTGGCATGCCTAGCAGGGATATGCGGCATACAGTAGAAAATAGCCTCAAAAGTCTCAGCCTTGCACTTTGTGATCCGTTTGTAAATATAGCAAGTTTGAAACAGTTTGCACAAGGTTGACGAGCAGCGTAACATTTCTGATGTGCTCGTGTCACTCATACTCCATGTATACATTTGTGAAGCAAAAATAATTCAGATCTTGTGCTGATCCCATTACTCTGATGCTAAATTTATATTCTGTTGTTGCAGCCTTCATGAGGCAGAAATAATTCCTGAGGTTCCTTACTCTCCCTGCCTTGATTTAGAAAAAAAAACCAAAAAACAGAAAAATGTTTGCAAATTAGCAATTTGCGCTGCCTTTTTTTATCTGTAAATGAACAGTGAAGCGGCACAATGATTACCGGGTGCTTTTACATCCTTGATAAAAATGATGCAGAAGTATACTCTGATTACATTTTGTCCACCTCAGTGTTATGTTTCACTTTAACATCGTGTCTCATCCTGGTTAAGTGGCTCTCGAGAGTTTCCATAACAGTTCTTATCAGTCAGCTGCAGGTAAAATGGAATGAAATCTGAGTTGACGGTGTCTCAGGCTCTTGTCTTAGCTATTGGAGCTACACCAACCTTTATCAGGAAAGAATATTTTAAGCATGCTGCACAGAGATAAACTGATGGAGTGGATGCTTGAATCTCTCCGGTGTGCAGATGCTTATGAGCTGAGTCAGAGGAGTTAAACTGAATGACAATAATCCCTATTATACTGCAGAGACACAGAACATTACACAGATATATTCATCTTGAGTTGCTTTCAACCTGTAATTAGCCTTTATTTTAGAGTTAGATCAGTTTTATGAATATCATTTTAATGGTGGGTGTTAATAGTTAATGTTTAATCTAATTTTTAATAGAGCTGTCAAGAAAATTTATACATTTTGTCTCAAGAAACATCCCGACTCATGATCAAATTTGTCAGACGTGCGTGAGGATATGCAAATCCTGCTCAAAAACAGATACATATATATTTTTCAGTGTATCCATGATTCAGTAAAAAATGAGGGACACTACGAACCTACATGGATTCTCACCTAATTAGTCCTTCTTTTCTTCATTTGTTTTAAATTCCCCCACTGAGAACTGCTATACTAGACTGCAATTATCCATGCTGGAGACACCGGCTCCCACAAGCTGACAGTTCGGCTGATTCACAGTATAATCCACATAATGGCTCAAGGGCAGTTTAGCTTCACGTACCATGCAAAGAGGGAGTATTCAGTATGTTCACACCCTTCACTTTGACTGTTTAATAAAAGGAGAGGTCACTCATCGCTGCAGTGTAATTAAGATGTAAGCATGAGGACTTTCTGTCAGTGGCTTTTGTGGAAGCTTTGGTGAAGTGGCACGTCTACTACCACCGGGAAACACAGCCCCGTGTTTTTGGAGCTCATTAACACAATAGGGAAATGTGTACAGTTAACGAGTGCTAGATTTTGTCTCCCAAATCCAGCACATTTAATGTCATTCTTACAGGGCATGAAAACAGCCGCTGAGCTGCAGGCTGCTCGCTGGGACGGTTTTCAAATGCACAGCTGGGGTTTTATTCTGATGATGTGGCCTTACTTCAGCTATTCAAAGTCCTCCTCATTAAAAAAAATGTCCACACTATTCTGAAACGATTAAAAAACACCAGTTGTAGATACCGGCTGCTAATTATAGCAACAAAATTGATGCAGGCTGGTATAGGATAGCATAGCACCGTGGTAGCATGGTGAATGTGCCCATGTTTCCTCTTCTCTTTTTGAAAGTGTGTGTCCTTTGTTAGACACAGTGCATTCTTCATCTCACATGTGTTTCCATCACATCTCTCACACTGCAGGGCAACAATATGAAGAGGGTGTTATTTGGCTGCTGGAGGTGTTGTGATTTAATCCCAAACCAATCTCCTGTCAGCAGCAGCAAACAGATATCTTTAAACTGGGTATAGAACAGGATGGATTCCTGCAAAAAACATTGTAAATTACACCTTTACAGTGTTAAGTGGAATGAATTTAAACCGATTATTGTTTAGGATTTACATATTTTACCTGCAACATAAGATTTAGCGACTTATTTCCACTGGGTGTTGTTTTAAACAATATTATGTGTTTTGATCAGCATTTACTTAGCTGACCTACTGCTTGATCAACCTTGTATAGACCATTTATAACATTCAGCATCAGAAAAAAGGTTCAATGAAATAAACATCATTGATAAGTGACAGTGATTTGCTCATTAATTCTGTTGAACAGTGGTCAAACAGATGGGGCTTTAATTAGATTTCCTGGACCATGGGGCAAAACCTTTCCTCCAGCCAGTTCTGCATCAGCGTTTCCAGACATTCAGTATTTTTTTTTTTTTCTTTTCCCTCAGAGGATACATCCAGCCAATTGAGTCCTTAGACATGTATGACTAGCATTTATAATAACCGGAAAGACCTGGCTTCTCACTTGAGGCTCATACAGGAAAATATTGACTTATTGTCTTTGCTAATTATCGAATAACTTGCATATTAGGCCTGATTTCAATTTACCAAATAGCTTTATTTTGCAAACTCTACAATCCATCTTAAGGAGGAGAGATATGCGTGTTATTGCACATTTGTAACTCTGCACTAGCAACAAAAAACAGTCTGAGAGAGACAGGGAGGGAGAGAGATAGAGAGACAGTATGAGAAACACAGAGAAAGAGAGAGAGAGTGATACCCTGAGAGATGGACGATCATTAGGAAAATTGTGAGCTTGAAGTCTCTGTGTGTCACTCTGGAGAAGGTCATCCACGAGAAGGACACAAGTGGATACACTCAGCACACTATCGGCCATGGAGAGATGGTATGAAGTTTGTGCATGTGTGTGTGCGTGCGTATGTGTGTGTGTGTGTGTGTGTGTGTGTGTGTGTGTGTGTGTGTGTGTGTGTGTGTGTGTGTGTGAGCGTGCACGCTTACGTGTCTGCTAGGCTTGAAGCAAGCAGAACAGGGGCCGTTTTTAGTCATTTGACCTGCTTGCCTTCATAGTGTCATCAGTGAGCGGAGACAGGGACACAGCCATGTCATTTCATGAACCAGTCTTCGCTCTGGTCATCATCACGGCAGAGCTGGTAACCATGACCCAAGGAAAGGGGAGATAGTGGGTCAGGAAATCATAGGAACTGAGTTTTTATATTGCCCATGGCCAGAGACAAATCAGCAGAATGCAGAAGCAGAATGACTCGACCAGTGCTGGTATAACACATTCATTGGGCTCCTTCCTTTTATTTTCTTTTATTTATTTTTTATGTCACTCTCCTTATCTGAATGTTATTAACAACCAGACAGAAACAAGTAAGTGGCATCACTTACTGCCACGTTTGTATTGTGCACTACAGGCTGCTGCTGCTGCTGCTGAGTAAGCCGCTGTTGGTGACTGCATCTGTTATGCCTGCAAAAGCTGCATTTCCAGGTCAGAGTTGGGTAGTCATGCAGTATTTTTTATGGGCACAATATAGATATGTGGATGTGCTTTTCATCTCTACAAGTTAATGGAGACAATGAAAAAAAGCACTGAAAGAAAGCAATATTTAGAACATCTGTCATACAAGCTTGCAGTGCCAATTTGAACAAAAAAGGCTTTCTCCACAGGCCAGGATATCCTAAATGTGATTACCCTCATGCTATGGAAAATATTAACAATAATAAAACTCTTTTTTGTTATGTTCATCAAGTAAAATTGTAGTCTTGACAACAAACTTGCATAAGTGTCATTATATCAATGAAAATCACTTTAGTAAAACGCATAAAGCTGGCAAAATAAGCTCCTGAAGACGTGAAAGTGTAGAAAATTCAATTTTGAAACATGTACTGTTTAGTACAAAGCCATCCTGGGGGGAGTTCTAGAGGTCGCCATAGTTTACAAAGAAAAAAGGCTCCCTTTTGTGGTGCTCTGTAGAGATTATGGTTTATAGCATGCAGCATCAGCAAATAGGGAAAATATATGTCCTGCAGATATTCTTCTGGAAGTGAGTTCCCTGATTTACTAGTACCCCTTGGATTTGAGCACACCAGATGAGTGCTGTGGTTATCAGGACACCGACACTATTCGTCTAAAGGATCCTGCCACTCTCTTTGTAACAAGATAAATGTTTGTTACTCTCTAAGAGCTCAGAGATAAAACACAGCCATGTGTGCATACCTTTTGTCGATTGCTGTCAGCAACATACACTAAATTCCAAGTTCTGTAAAGGAACTACAGTATATGCTGTGCAACAAAGAACACTTCATGAGAATACTAAAAAGAAGGTTGTGTTTAAAAGTACTCTTTATTTTTATTTCCGCCTGTATTGCAACTATACAGCTGCCTACAAGCGCCTGCCTACAAGCGCGATGGAAGCTGCTTTTCTTTCAGGAAACAAGTCCTGTTGAACAGTGTTATTGTACAACTGCTAATCTTCTGTAGGACAGTCCTTGATTTTGTAGATTGGGTTGTTGATGGCACCAAGGTCAGTGATCGACTTTTTCCCCTGCATAAAAGCATTTGAGTGGCTGGAAGAGCAGAACAGAAATGTTGGACATGGCTAACTGGCTAATGTCTCCCAGTGAAAATGTACTGTTAGTGCTGGGCCTCTAATAACTCTATCATGGGCGTGAACAGATCTGGGAGATCACTGAGAGCCCTTTGAACATTAGAGCTTAAAAAAAACAAAAAAAAAACACAACCCATATGTTCGAGCATTTTTTAAATGCATGTAAGACCAAGGCCAACATGGTTGTTAGCATCAGCAATTGTTTTTTCTTATGTAATTGCTACTGTAATAGCTTGTCGCATACAGACATACAGTTATGACACCAGAAGACAACCTAAACAAATGATCCACATACATTATGATTATATCATACTATTTTTGCAATGTCACAGCTGCACAATTTTTTCCTCACAAAACCTGCATTATTGCTTGCATGTCGAGGTTAGCGGCTATTTTTTCTTGGGTCACAGCAGCATGTAAAACTGCAGGGGAATTTACTTTTCGAAGGCAGAAATCCTGTGCAGGCACTTTATCATGGTTGATGACTACCTGTCTTTACTGGTTGGGCTGGGAGAGGGAGAGAGAGACAGAAGAGAGAGAAATCCTGAATGCGTATGCAGTAGGGAATGATTTCAGAAGCACATAGTCATCTAACGATTTTTATTTTTATTTTGCAGTAGCTTTGTGTTCTGCCCTCCATCTCTCTGTTGCCTGCTCAAATGCCTGTCACGTCAGTCTGCCCTTTGCTTTGGGCTGTCAGAGTCAACACTTCATTCCTGTGTGGATCCGGTCTGTGACATGGCTTTGGACTTTGCATTGCATCTCTGTACCTCATGAGCGATCAAACATCGAGAGAGGACAAAGAAATGTCAGGTGTTGTTCACAGCCAGAAACCCATATTGCTCGGCTCGGCTACTGTCAAAGCACCATGTATCACTTGAACTTTTAATAAATTAGAAGTCTGTGTTTTCAAGCAGTGCTCAGGCAAATGTGTGATCCAGTTGTCTATTGCTGAGTCGGAGAAAAGCTGCTGTGCGATTGCTGCTAAATTTAGAGGTTTATCAAAGCCCACCACAAGCATGTGGCACACAGACACGATCATTTATTCAATTCCACAACTGCTGCTGCAGCTTATTAAATCACTTTAAAGAAATATGTCCATTACTTCCACATTGTAGCGCACATTTAATTTTTTTTTCTTCATTATATTGTAAGAAAGGAGAAAAACCATTTGAACCACTGTGTGGACGAGGTCAACATTACCCCCAGTTACTCAAGCTGAACCTCCAAACTGTAAAGAAAATGTGTATGTCTGTATCCTGAATTAGATTAGATGAAAAGTAAAAGAGACAACTGGATTAGCAACGACAGGAAGTGATTATTTTTCTTTCTCCAACTGGTTTAGAAAGCCCCGCTGATAGATGGTCTCTCTACTCCACATCAGTTGGTAGGTCTGTGATGGGAATATAGAACAGAGCTGAATGGGGGTGCTGCTGAAAAACGAAGAGTTACAGTGTGTTTTTACCACTTTAGAAGAGGTGTTAAGAGAGAATTTAAGTCTGAGAATGTGTTAGGTTATATTTATGTTAAATTTCAGCAATTTTAAAAACAAGTGGAAAGTGATAAGTCCATACATTATCATGTAACTTATTTTAGATGTGCAGCATGTACTGCATGATTGTTAAATCTAGTTTACTGAAGATTAAAAGACCAATAGGCAACATTTATGTTATGTACATGGTTGGAGGGCAATGCAGCTTTCACCTTTTATCTATTGATGTATTGCCCAATTCTCATGTGTGATCACTGCTACAACAACTACCACTTTTATGTCTGGGTGCAAAGCCGTTGCACATCCTGGAGCTCAAGTGAGTGACTCAGGAAATGTGAATTGCAGGGTGCTGGCTGCTAAAGCAGCGGCTGCCTAGCTTGTTGGGGTTTTTTTTCCTCCTCCTCACCACCAGGCTGGATTAAGAACTTCCAGTTCCACCTGAGCACAGGGGCTTGTTTATTAAAATAAATTCACATTTATTTATCTAAGAGGAAATATCTTCTCTCTATAATTTATTCAGTTGATTATTTATGAGGTTCATGCTTAGAAATAAACAGCTGTTTTTCCATGCTTCTGCCTGGTATTTGCTGTTCCATCTCCATTTTCTGTGCTTTCTTGTGTCTTACAGGTGTTGAGGTTCAGCTGAGAATGGCAGGAGATTCTCGAGTCCTAATGGACCACAATATGGAGATAGGAGTGACCCCCGCTCAGGTAAGCTGTGCAGCTTTTGCTGGCCGTGAAACGGACAGAACAAAAAAGACAGTGGAGAGACAGTAGACAAAGAGGCTCTTTGAGATAGCAGAACATGTAGGAAGAACTGGGTATGTAAGGATGAGCAGAAAGAGGTGAACGAACTACCAGATGGTTTATAAGGATGGTGGAAATGAGGAGGATTAAAAGCTGTTAGATGCTGTGTGCTGCAGACTGATAAAGAGGGGAGATACAGATAAGGTCCTAATAATCCAAGACACAGTAGAAAACATGAAAGCAAAGGAGGAAGCTGAATGTCAGATACACCCAGACAAATATCACAATAAAGAGTTACCCTGCAAATTTTCATTCTAGCTGATTGTAATTAACACTCTCTTTGAAGTGTCGCCACCAAGGCGAGTGACAGAAAGGAACTTGCAATTGTATATGCTTCAGAGGTTGCAGATTGAATGGCAACTGTAAGACTCTCATCAGTTAAATTATAAACCCACACTGTAGAAATGATAGCTCCTCTCAGAGAAAGACCATGCCCTCTGTGTACGAGTCAGCCCACTGACTTTTAATGAAGCATTGTCATCAGCAAACAATTGCTTTGATTGTCCATACGCATTGTCTTTCCCTTCTGCTTTGTCAAGAGCCTCCTAAACCAGGGATCACTTCAGATCGATATCCGAAAAGTCAATGGTGTAAATTCAGATGGAGTCACTGCGCATGCGCGCTGAGCAGGAGTCACACATCTTCTAGTGCAAGGGTATTACTGCTGAACTGAGTGTCAGTGTCAGCACAACAGGACATTACTTTCCTGTTGATGAGGACACAGCCAGAGAGAGACAGA
>CAAE01014620.1:71524-94570 GCA_000180735.1 Tetraodon nigroviridis | reverse complement strand
TCTACAACATATTAGCCTGCTAAGTGAAGAGGGGGTGAGATATCCTTCTATACAATAAAGGTAACAACCTTTTTAATGGGCTCAAGCCTACCCCTACCCTGTCCTTGGCGCAGGGTTAGGGCTGGGGTTGGGGCTAGGTTTAGGGTTAGGGTTGGGATTAGGGTTGGGTTTAGGGTAGGGTTAGGGTTGCTGTTAGGGTTCCATCCATCTGCTCCTGGTCCGGCCCCTTTGTCAAATGTTAGAACCCATTGTGGCCCACGAATCAAAAAGTTTGCCCACCCCTGGTCTAGAGCATGTCTGGCGTTGGTGTCTGGGGCTCGAGGAGTATAAAAAGGTCTCAACTCATTATATTCACATTAGTTAAAGCATCAAAAATGAATTTGTGAGTGCAGCCATTTATCATCACACTCTCTATTGAGTCTCACCTCATTTGTTAGATAAAATAATTAAAAAAAGAAAACGATCAATGATTTTATTGCCCACAGCCAAGAACTCCTAATGCAGCAACGAGCACACACAACTTAGGTGTGTATGCTGACAAGCTGATGAATGATGATGTATGATCTGGTCCATGTCTTCGTCCTCAGGAGCAGCCACGAGCAAACGATGTTGTTTCCCCACTGAACCAGGAATGACCATTTAGGCTCGGTAATAAACAATACTGCATATTTATCTCAGAGAAATGGGAGAAAAAGACGCTGTGTTGTTAGAATAAATACATATTAAGACAGCTTCAGCAAGTTCAACAGTAAAGCAGGTCCCTGGGTTTGTTTACTCTCTCTCTCTTCCTCTCTCTCCCTCTCTTTCCCGCTCCTTCCCACTCGTTACATATACATAAATAAACGTAAAGCGGGCAGTCTCCCACCAAGGTCCTTTTCATTGCCACCAGCTAATCAAGGACCTGTCCCTCATCTGCTTAGTGCAGCACTTTTTTGCCCTCTTGAACAGGATAAATGAATTCTGGCGTGTCACACATGGTCCTCTGAATAATCTGCAGGGGGGTAGCATATGTCACTCAGAGGACAATGAATTATTAATACGGTACGTGTGGTCTACTGAGTATATTGATGTTGCGCCCAGAAGCTCAGTTCTAATTTAATCATACTTTGATTGGCTAAGAATAGCTTCCTGTAATATTTTTTTTATTCCTAACTTTGATCCAAATTGTTGCTGCAAAAATAAAAATAACAGCGGAGCCGCACTGACCGGTGCAACCCCCCATCGCTGTAAATCAGGCAGCAAACGGGCAACACAGGAAATTCATTTAGTAGATACCAGCAAATACAGTCGGTAAATAAGCTGAGTGGTTCTACAGACAAGAGCGTTTATCATGTTCCTTTAAGGCAGCTTTCAATCTTTTAGGGAAACTCCAAGGTCTCACTGCAGAGACCGACGTGTCCAAATCACTGTAGCTACACTAAGACTGGTGGTAGAGCAGAACTTGGCTGTATAAATATGTTATTACAAATAGGAATCATGGTTAAAATGTGGGAATCGACACAAAAAAGAATTGCCGTAGTTCTGGTTGTCGACGAGGCAGTGAAAATGTTGCTGCAGATGCCAAAAGCGATCCCAGCACACCAATATTTAGCACAACAATATTATCTCAAATGTGACGCTGTATTATCGACGACTCTCGGTAGTAAAAGAGTGAATGAGAAACAGAGAGAAAACTGCAGCAAATGTGTCACTGTTGGGATGTTGGAAAAAAAAAAAAAAGCTCCAAGAGCAGAGGAGCGACGGTACTATCACGCCAGAAGCTGGAAACGAGTGATCTTTTCCAGTGTTATATGCACAGATGAAAGAGGAGAAAAGATGACGCAGCCAAGTTGAAGGAGAAAGAAACCTCTCGATAAGTTGGCCCAGAGTTTGTTGAAAGCTTAACCCTCCTGGACCCATCTTCACTGAACCCCCAGTATAAGCAGCTTAATTAAATTTTAAACATCAACTCTTATTTTGCATGAAGAAACAACTTGTTATTCACCACAAATTGTGTGAATACCTGAGCTTTCCCTCTTCACCTGGCAGAAAGACTGCCTTTATTTGAGACCCCGCTCATCGCTATGACACTGTCAGTTCAATTTTTGTTTACTGTTTAGATGGTAAGCAATATTTGTAAAATATTTCTATCACTTAGGAGAGAATAGAAATGTGCAAAAAGGAGTTTTGAATATATTTTTATCCATCCCAATGAGTCTCTTTTTTCTAGTGAACTAACCCTAAATGACCTCTAAATGGACCCAGTTGTCGAGCTAGGACAGATGCTCCACCCACTTGGCCCAGACCTCTCTGATGGCTGCAAGTTTGTCTGTCACACATCTTGCAGGTCTTGACTTACAATTATTAAATTGTAGCAGTCTTGAGTCCAGAAAATTGGCCTCCCGCTCCCTGCATCCCATAGACCACTTGCAGCCTCCCATTGAGACCTGTGCACACCTGCTAAGATTAGCAGCCCTAAGGAGGCATGCCGGTCAGTCTCATCCATTCTTCTCCAGCTGTCTCCATATTTTTGAAAACCCTCAAACGTTGTCATCTGTCTTTTGTTTTCTGGTGCTGGTGTGATGAACAGGTAGAATGTTGAGACAATGTCATGGGCGTGAGAAAGAGCATATCTTGTGGGTCCTGGGGTCGACAATATGCCACGCACTCACGGCTTCAGCACAGAGAGAACTTGGGGCTCTGTAATCTGCAGCACCTTTGTAGCCTCTGGGAGTCCTCACAGAGGGGCAATATGGCTACATTTGGGCCATCAGATGATGTCACAAGCAGATCACAGCGAGAGGACCACCTGCTTTGTCTTCTTTACATCTGCTTCTGACTGATCTGAGGTGGAACTAAATCATTCTGACCTTCTGTGACTGTGATTTCAACTCCATTTGAACATCGGGTCATTTTGACCCAAAGACAATATTTGCGCACTTTTTTGTACAGCTTACATGGAAATTTGAATAAAGGCAAAAATGGGCTTTTTCTAATTTTGGGGTCAATCTAGGAAAAGTCATAAAATTTCAAGTTGAAAAAATATCGTTTAAGGGATTTTTTGGGGGTTTATAACACAGTGGTGGGTCATTTTGACCCGAGGGCAACATAAGGGTTAAATTCTAAACATGCATGACTTTCATTCATCTGTATATATCAACAACAGTCGGATCCCACAAGACACGAATGAACCGCCATCGCTTGTCAGCAGCCAATCATGTGGATTTACAGTCAACAGCACCTGATGAGTGAAGTGTGCTCCCATTTTCATGTCAGCAAACAATTTTATAGAAGAAAAATACTGGATAACATAGACGGACTGGTCCCACTGTTGTGCAAACATGACAGTGTAGAAACCCATTGAAAAGTGTGTATATTCAGCAGCTTTTCGGGCTTTTATGGTGCTTTTTTGTTTGTTTCATAAATTAGCTTCCACGTGGATGTGGGTAACCTAGAGATCGGTCTGACGTACGTGTTAGTTATTCACGTCAATCACGTAGCTGCTGATGGTTACTGCCGTTACCATCGACGGGCCTGGAACATAGAAACCACCATACCCTGTAATCTCAGTGCTCATCGCGGGATAAATGCACAGCATTCATCACAGCACAATGATCTTCCCGCTCTCCTCCTACGCTTGGAGGATTATGTAAAATCCGCTTCCTATATGGCATTTTTCCTGCATACATTACATCCATTTTTGATCCATTTCTTTGTCACACTGTCTCCGTTTTTCTGTCGTTTAGCTCCTCAAAGCCAAGAGAGCTCTAGTAGATCCATGAGGATACGGATGGGGTGATAAGATGAGGGCCTATATTTTTAGTGTTGCCTTCAGGGGAAGATACTGCATGTGTGTGCAGAGCTGGATTGTGGGAAAATAGGTTCTTGGATGTTGGTGTAAGTGGATCCATTCATTCTTTTCAGTCTTAAATCATTTTGTCACAACCTGCACAACCTGTCAGTGTAGCTTCTTATGTGCTCAACAGCCACTAAACATCTGTTTTTAAAAAATTAATGAAATTCTGAGGCCGTATTCCGTCCATTTTTGCACGTGAGACAACCTGAAAGCAGCTGTGTCGGACCAGCAGAGCCGGTGCACGTCGCCACCCTCGTCACCGCAGCAACAGCCGGACAGGACCGCCGAGTCACACCTCCAAAGCTGCTTAGTCACACCAGAGACATCACGGCTGCGCCGCGCATGCTAAGTGTGACACAGCCCAGTTTTGATGCTGTTTTGTCAAAAGAATGTACGATCGTCTGGAGGCGTCTGTGTTTTTTGTGTTTCGGTTCTGATGAGTTTCGCTTTTGATGTGCAGAAGGTCCGAAAGCGAGAGCTGATGCACAAGATGGATCTGAGTGGGCCCGAGGAGCTCCGGACTCCTGCTGGTCAGAGCACTAGAAGAGTTTCTGCTCCTTGTGCCTCTGCTGCTTCACACCATTCCCAGCTGATCTGCTGGTCAGCGGTCGGCCCCACTCAGAGGCCCCTACGGCTCCACTGGATTTAAACATGCAACCAGTCTGCAAAAAATGTTCTTTCTTTGACTCCTTTCTGATAAAAATGAAACGTTAGTCTTGAGACCATTTAGCACATAGTGTAAAGAATTAGCCCATTACTTTTTATTTATTTATGTCCCATTATTTATGTATTTATCCCCCTAGTTCTTTAGCTATTTTTAACCCGTGTTCCCTCTAGAGCTGTCCCTATAGAATTATCTATAGGGAGAAATGGTTGGAAAATGTAATCTCCCACAGAGGCAACACATGCATTTAAGTCCAGAAAAGGAGCTTTTTGAGTAGGAAATGTAGAACTGTACAAATCCACCCAGCAGCGAGGAGAATCGTGTTTTTTCCCGTGTTTCCGATACTTATTCTTCCAGTCGCGTTGCCCTGGTTGTGTTTTGCATGAGCACCTGACTCACGGCAGCTCTCTGGGCTGTGGGGGAGTCATCGGTGAGGCGCACCAGATGCCCTCTCTCTGGGTAGCTGGCTAAACACTTCATCATTTGCCCCTTCACGCACAAACCAGTCAGAATACCTCACCATCATTTACTGGGAAAGATGAGGGCCTCAGGTGCCTCCTGTCAGTCACTGTTAGCTAGGAAAAGCATCACGCAGGGATTTTTCCTAAACTGGTTTACCTTAAGTGCAATTAGCTGGTGGCAGTATGAATTTGTTAAAAAAAAAAAAAAGAAATGGAATAAAATATGTGTGTTGCTTTGAAACATAGCACAGGCTACAAGCTTCAGAAAACAGAGCATGTAATTAGATATCTGTAAAAAAAATCTACACAATAACAGGGAAGCTAAAGCATTTTTATAAAGTAAATGTGCCTCTGCAGCGTAGGACTGCAACCCAGAGTCGTCCAGGCAGTTGAGAGTTATGCATTTTTCAAAGACGCGTTGGTTTGGTGTTGCCATGGTGGTCTCCCATGATGAACGTGACATGCATTAATGAACTTGTAGGTGTTGCATCTGGCTGTGTCTGATCAGGCCAGTAATTCACCCAGACCGAACCCACAGCGCGATTGTTGGCTCATAGTGTCGTCTTTTCTATAGGATCCGGGCGTGCTCCGGTTCAGGTGTGCACTTACGCTGCTGCAGAATGTCCTGAAATCTTTGACCGGATTTTGAGTTTGCATATAAACAGCCCATACATGCACACGAACCCCCTCCAATTATGCAACTCCCTGTTGTGTAAAGCGTGCAGAACCCTTTGAGCGTGGAGTGATGGGGTATTCCCTGTAGCTGCTGTAAACACACATGCATATCAGCAATCCGGTGCATCTTATAAACAGTATGCATTCTGACAGTCACATGTGTTTCTTTTGAAAACACACATGGAAAGCATGATTATGAACAAAGATGGCACACACAATGCATCTCTGCATGGAAGAAATGATCTTTTAACTGGCTTTAAAGAACGGTCACGGGCTCCTGTGACAACAATACCAGTTAATGCCCACAACTGGCAGTTTTCATGCAGTGAACGAGAGGCTGGCGTTTGACAGTCTGCTGCAAACGGATTGGCCCTGGTATCGCCAGCATGCAGGCAAAATACACAGATTGAGGGCAGAATGCTTAACTGTTTTAACCTACAACAGCTATGGTAGGTAAGAAAAAGAAAAAGCCCTCAGCACTGCATCCTGTCTTTCACTGGTTTGCACAGGAGATCCCAACATATGGCAACATCTTCATCTTTTTATTTACGACCTGTTTGTGCTTCTTTGTAGACTTTGGTTGACACAAGATATTTTTTTGTTTTAAATGTGCATTATTAAAACATCGTTAGAAGGTGTCAGAAAATTAAAAATGCAGTGTACTAATAGGGATAGTTGTAAAAACAACAAACCTTATTTCAGTAAATACGTAATGTAATAAAGGCTCTGTGCATCCTAACGTGTGCTGTCAATCTGACGTAAACTGATGAGGCGGAAGTGATGCTGCACCAGCATGAGTGAACACACATTAGGAGCACCGAGGGCGCAATTCCGTTAATGTCAGCTCTAATAAGTGGTTTGTATGTACAGACTGGAGAAATCATTATTACCATCTGTCACTGCAGCACACGTGTCAGTTAATCTTTGTAATTAGCAGTGTGCAGGTTTATAGCTACTCAGATGTTCATGTTGGACACATGTTCAAAAAACACGTGCTTATGCTAGTTTTACTCTTGCTATTAGTTTGGGCTCCAAAAAATGACGCGCAGCAGCCTGACTGAGCTGCAGTGGACGCAGACAGTGGGGAGTTGGCGCCACCTGGTGGTCAAAAGTAAAACTAGCGCTGAAACGAACTCACCGAAGCAAAAATATACATTAAAAAAAAGACTCTAGGAATGGCAACAGAAACCAAAATAATTTAAAATATATCCTTTCTAAAATGTATTTAGTTTTGTACAATACAATATATCCAGTGGTAGGCATTACTAGTATTATTTCATCAGATATTTTTCACAAAATGTAAATAAATTAAACCCATTACCTCACGTAATTAAAAACCAAAACAAATTAACAAAATACAAAAGAGCATTTCGAGTCTCAGTAATCTAAAAAAAAAAAAAATTATATTGACTTTTACCATCAATTGTAGCTAGTTTTAAAATATATAGTTTAATTAAAAGTATTTAGACCAGTGCCAGTGTATCATTCCTTCCCAAAAGAAAATAATAATCATTTTCAGATAATGTCTTTTATATGTTGAACATGAACGCTTAAACACGTTTTAACATGAGCTTTAAAAACCTTTAAAGATGTAATTCTGCGTGTAGGTGTGAAATGGCTCCTGAGTCCTGGAGTCTTTTTAAGGCTTTAGCTTCATGGTTGAGATCATGGTCAGAGTTCTGCAGCAGAGAACACAGAAAGAGTCAAACCTGCGCTTTTACAGCGTGCACGTGGATGAAAAGAGACGCTACCCACCTTCATGGATGTCATGGTGTCATATCCATAGTAATGGATGGGCTGCCTTTGGCTTGAGTTTGGGTAACCAAACCCAACTATGTGGACAACATCGCAATAGTTGAGGGCAACAAACACAGCGAGGATGCCAGTGGTGGGATTAACAGGCCTCTGAAAAACAGGCAACTTCATGGCAACTCAGTGCGGTGTGTGATGTCAAAATCATAGACTTACTAGGTTCAATATGTTTAGGTGTGTAGTTAGATTTCGATGAATTAAAACCAAAAAGGTAAACCTAAACCATATATATCAACATTCAAGTTTCGTCACAAAAACAACCAAAAAACCTCTCTCTTACTATACGTATGTGTGTGTGTGTATGTGTGTGTGTGTGTGTGGCGGGGGGGGGGGGACGGACGCTGTTATGCCCAAAAGTACCAGCAGGGGGAGTAAAGTACCGTTAAAATGAGCTAGAGCGGACAGTTATTTTTAAGGAGTAATCCATATAACCTATCTCTGTATTTGTAGACATATAGTATACATCTTTCTGCGCTTGAGCAAAAAAAAAAAAGTTTTTCACTGCTAGGGAGGATGTTTATTGCAAAGGCAAATATTTACACTAATTTTTAGGGGCAGAGAAATAAAGAGCAATGACTTTTGGCACAGGAGTAAACTAGACTGAAAACGGCTCATTTTAGGATCTTGACTTTACAGTTTGGGGGGGCTTGTTGGTAGATTAGCTTCTATCTGCTGGCTGATTGTCGTGTTAAATGACCTTTTTTTTCTGACCCTGTCCTGAGTACAACAGCAACTGGGTTTTTGTTTTTTTGTTTTAATTTTTTTTTTTTTGTTTAAGAGCTTTGCTGGCAAATCGATAAAAAAGGGTGAAGGTGTGAACCACGTGTCCGTGCTCCACCTGCATGCAGGCTGCTTGCAGGCTGTTCCCCTCCTGGTTATCGCTCTACACTGCTCAGAGTCTTCTGGGTCAACTGACCGACTGTAGCAGCTCTGCTCATTTTTCACATGCGTGGAACATTTTTACAACCCCAAAAACAAACAGAGAGAGAAAAAAAAAACATCTTGAGCGAGGGAAACAACCAAAGACGAGAACGAAATCTGGCTGGTGTCCACGTTTGGAGAGAAAGTCCCCAGCAGAACAAACGCACATCAATCCTGGCGCTAGCGCAGCGATGCAACAGGCCAATAAAAGCGCCATTTCACATGAGTAATAGCTCAAATCAAATCACAAAATCCAATCAACTCAGCCAAAGCGGGAGATGAGATCCAATTTGTGAAACGAAAACAGATGGTCCCACCAGAACATCACACAAGTGCTGTTGTGCAAATTCACCTTTTGTATTTTATTTTTTTAATTTGGTCTGTTGTGTTCAGATGAAAGTGTGTTAAATGTCACTAATGATGTTGGTTTGCAAAGAGAAAAGCAGAGAGAAGCTCCGTGTGAATCCACAAATTACACAGAAGTGTAACACTAGTCTCACCTTCTCCACCCTTGGTCACCAGGGGCGTAGTTCTGAACAGCCTTAGCGGTCATTAGCACTTTCACCACCAGCACGCTAATGGTTCGCAGAGGGCTATGTTTTCAACCTCTGCGGCAGAGGTGAAAGGTTTCTGGAAACTAACCAAGTAACTAGCAGAGGTCAAGCCTGGATCACGACGACCTGGGTGAAGGCAGGCCGACGCAGACCCCTCGTCTATTTAATTAACCGAACGAGCTCTCAGGCCAGACACATCGTTCATTACGGCGGCTAATCGGCTCAGGCGCCATCCAGGCTTATTCATATGCATGAGGGGAGCAGTTCAAGGCCAGATGGAGAGAAAAGAGGGACGGGCACAAATGGGGAAGAAAGTTCTGCTGAAAATTTAACAAAGCATTGCACCACCTCCAAAGAGGTCTGGAGGTGGTGCAATGCTGATACACGAGTTTGTTAAAAAAGAACCCCCACAGTGTGGAAGGGCTGCCGCTCACCTTCTGACTCCTGCTTGGCAGAGGAATGTGGAGCAGTTTTTCGGCCGTCTGGCGTATAAAGTGGGGGTCCAGCACTCGGATTTTACTGACGTCCCCCAACCAGAACTGAGGAGGCGGTCTCCAAAAACCCTTTCGGCCCTGGAACGTACAGAGAAACGGAGCTGTTGAAGGTTCAGAGGAGCAGTTTTATGACAGGGCGTGATTGGGTGACTGTGCCAGTTAGTAGGAAATGATCCTGAAGCTGTTAAGACTTGAAGATCGAGGTGTCTGATGCAATGGAGGGCGAGAAATCTGCATTGGTCCTAACTCTGAAACTTTTTTCCATCCTGACTTGGATCCTCTATAGAAAACAGAGAGAACGAGGTGAGACGGAAGACATGGGTACCCTCTTCTCGTTATAAAGGATCTCCTTGAGCCAGCGCAGGTCTTGCTGCTTGAAAGGCACCAGGACCATGAGCGTGTCGGGTTCGTTGTGCAGCTTGGGGTCGTGAGAAGCCGACTCGGGGTAGAAGAACCTCATGGTGGTCTTGTTGCCCACGTCGTCCTCATAGCCTCTCACTGGGGCGTTATTCAACCTGATAGGGGGACGCCAGCAATGGGAGGCTTTAGAAGGTGTGTAACAACTGCAGGTAAACGTTGTGATGCTAAATTTTGCATCCCGGCAGTTGCAACACGCTGCCAAAAGCCCATTCTGATAAAGATCATGGCATGAGAATGAGAAGTGTGCTTCTTAACATCCTGAAATCAGCCAGATGGTTTTCAACCTCACAAGACCACATCTTCCGGGTTCAGTGGTTTAAAGCCATCTGGGGGAAGCAGACAACTTCCCGGTACCAACAAGAAACAGTAAAACACTTATTTTCGAACATTTCTTAGAAGGTCGAAGGTGTGAAAGGACAAGAAAAGAGAAGCTACAGAAGATAAGAGTCTGGTGGTGGTTGGAGGTGCACGCGCGTCTGCTGCGGTCGACTTTTTCCTGCTGCCGCTCTTAAAGGGGACCGTTGTCCTGCCGAGGTCCTTCCCGACCTGCTCCGGCCCTTTCGGCAGGGTCTGCACCTCAGTCTGGAATTCCTGACAGAAGCGTTTTCAAAACAACACGTCCTAAATCCCAAACTCGCCAAAGCAGGCAGGGCCGGCGCGCAGGCTGCACCTCGTTTGCCTGCATCGTTTGTCTCCACAGAACGAGACCAAGAACTTGAACATGAAATACAGACCAATCAAAACCCCTTTAATCTTTCTACTCAGCAGCAATGAATGAATGAAAGAACGGACGAATGAGAAGTGTCGGTGCTTACCGCATGACCACATCGTATTTGTTGATTAGGCTTCCCAAGGAGCTGTTTTTATTGGTAAAGCTGTTGCCTATGACGACACAGGTTCTGCATTCAAGGCTGTTAACAAAAGCAACAACATTAATCGTCACACACGTGTTCTTTAATTTAGTCAGTCAACACACACACACACACAGATGAAAGGCTTAGGTGTGTAACTAAAGTGATGCTAAGAGAAGCCAGTGGGTTGGGGTTTTATTCAGTAAACCCCCCTGACTGGCTGGTCAGGTGACAGACAGATAAAGGTTTCCAGTTGCTCACTTTACGATGTTAGCTGGAATCTCGTCATTTGCAGTTATGGCAAGAACTTTCAGCAGCAACAGCTCTACGGGTGAGAAAAAAGAAGACGGGTGAGAGGGCAATTCTCATTAAAAGCTTCAATGAGTCAGCTCCTAGAAGCAGACACCTCTCTCTCTCTCTCTCTCTCTCTCTCTCTCTCTCTCTCTCTCTCATCTCTCTATCTCTCTCTCTCACTCTCTTTGTGTTTCTGCTGTTTGGTATTTTTGCCTCTCGTCCCCCCTTTTTTTTTTTCAAATTGGCCAGGTCCTCCAGACTCACCTGAACCTCCTGGCCTCTTCCTCTCTTTACCAGACTGTTAGATGTTTGTCCCTGTTCTTGTGGGTTTTTTTTGTTCCTATTCGAATATCTTCAATAAACTGCGCATCCTTAAATACACTCTCAAATAGGTTAAGAACTCAACCTACCACTACCCTTCATTCCATAAGGCAACGCGAGTGTTGACGGATGCTCCTGCCAGAAGTAATCCTTCAGTTTCAGAAAGAGCTGTGTCTGCCTGCTGATGCTGCATTCAAAAAAGAACAAGAACAAGAATTACGGTTCGGTACAGCGGCACACTGACGTCCACAGCCAGTGACGGGAGCATATTGATGAGGTGTTACAGCCTGCAGGAAACTTTAGTCATACAATGAACAACAGCCGCCATGATGCCAAAAGGTACAGCGCTCACACTGGCGCATGGAACGGTTTTATGGGCTCTCCCACAGTGTTCTGGTATCTATTAGCAGGTAAACCAGACGCAGAATAGCTAAACCAGCCAATTACATGATGTCATTCAATAACAATTTCCCTCATTAAAACCCTCTGTTGGCATTTCTGTGCTGCTTTCCGCTAACAGCCGGAGCGCCTGTAGAGCAGAAACCACCGCTGAAGGGTGCGGGATGGGAACTGTTGCTCCTTTGTGTCTGCTCGCTCCAGGCTCCGGCTGTTTACGGCCTCCACTTTGACACTGGACATTTATGATCCTCATGTTCTTGCTAGCAGGAGATTAGGATGATTCTCAGAGTGTGTGTGTCTTTTGGGGGGGCGGGTAATTAGAGAAATAGAAGCACTCCTCCTGTGAGCCTCACATCACGAGACGTGATGTGAGAATGGAAGCCACATTTCTCTGAGGAGAAAGGTCAGCGAGTGGGGGAAGAAATAACCCTTGGAGGAGGTTCAGAGATGGAGCCCATGAGCACACGGGAGGAATGAGGAGGAGTTTAGGATGGGCACCAGTGATTAATCTACAAGGTGGAACGTGCAGAGAAGACTCAAGTGAATGTTTTACCTAGAAAAACACAACTTATTCCTATCAAAAACGTTCTTCTCCAGAAAACTCAGCTATCTTGAAAACACATTCCTCTTAAATTGCTAAAATCAGACATGTATCATCATTCATATTCTGTCATCTTGTCTGCGTTTTAATCTTAAATTAAAAAAAAAAAAATATCTGGCACCTTGAGCTCAAATAAAACTGCTGACATAGCCCTCTAGCTAATAAGCTAATAAAGGAGTTCCTTCCAAAAACAGATCCATTGTTACTCACTTAAAGTGAAGGCTCTCCCACTTCTTCTGGGTGAGCCAGCCGCCACACAGCGTCTTGCTACTGTTCAGAACCTGGCTGGTGCTTCTGTAGCTGAAAGACAATCATCCGGACTGGCAATTAAAAAGCTGCTGGATCCATCTTCAACATCGCCCTCGGTGCCAGCTGCTAATGCAAAACAGGCTGATGTGGTCACGCAAGGTGACCAAACTAACCCAAAGAGCTGCGTTAGGAAAAAGAAATTGGGCTGAGTGTGTGTGTGTGTGTGTGTGTGTTTACCTTTGCAGGATGGAATAGGAGCAGTAGCACATGATGAAGACGAAGAGGAGGAAAAGAGCCCTTAGGAGCGATGGTGCTGTGATGAAAACACAACCAAACCCTGTCATATGTTAGTATCATCATATCTGTCATCTCTATTTTTTTGTTTGTTTGTTTGTTTGTTTGGATGGGGATTATGCGGATAAGGAGCTAAATATGGACATCTCCCTCCTCAGCAAGATTTGACAGCTCACCCTGAGGCAGGGGCAGGTATTTTGCACCTGTAAAGAGACGTGCCATGATGGAGGCTAATGGCTTCAGCTCGAAGATGGAGGCAGAAAACACGAGTCAGTCATCATAGTTTCAGTCGTCTGGCAGATTTTACTAAATGGAGATGGGCAATTATTTAGCCTGAAGGGCCACGTTGGGTTTTAGACCTTGGTGAACGGGTTGGTCAGGTGGTGCAGGAAGCTAACCCCCCAAATGAGGATCAGAGGTTAGCTAAAAATTCTGCTTGATGGACTGTTGCCTGAGAAAATATTTAGAAGCAGCAGACATTTTTTTTAATTTGGCTTTTGGAGATATTTTGTCACAGGTTTTGCGGCCAGATGAAATAGTTCATTGGGCCACATGTGGCCCCCGGGCCTTAACTTGCCGCCCTATACAATCAACTTCAGCTAGCTGCTTTCAACATTAACTCTTATCTGTGCGCCTTTTAGCAGCCTGGACTCATCACCACTCTTTTATTGTTTCTCTCTTTCATTATAAATGGTCAGCGGATGTTTTGATTGTTGGAGGACAATAGAAGGGATGGAAACGGGACTTTAGCTGAGGCTGTAATCAGAAGGTTAATGCATGTGCAGGGTGCATATGCTTCAAAATCAAGCATTCGGTAGGGTGGGGGGGAGGGGGGAAAGACATCAGTGGAAAGTCTTTAGCACCTGTTAGATTAGGACCTAAAATGCTTTCATAAGAGAAAAAAAAAACTTTTTTTGAACAATTTCAATTCAAATTCAACAATTTCAATTTCAATCAAATAATTTTAAAGCAGAATAGATCTGTAAAACAACATTTTCTAACACAGTCACAATCGGCTGATATTCAGATCCACATTTTGAATGCAAAAACTAAGCAGTAACGATATATTTCATAAAAAGGAACCTAATCTTATCCTCATCGCTCTGGGCGCTACATTGAAAATCGAAAGACTCCAATAATTTGCTATATGCTGACAACCAATCAAATCAAGGAGCAAAAAAATAGTTGAAAAGCTCCAATGTGAAGCAAAAAGGAGTTGGACTTACTTTTAGTTGTCCTCTGGGACATTTTTACATACTGCTCCGTGCTTTCGTGTGCTTTTATGTCAGCACAGTGCAAAAGGTCACCCTGCAGAAGAGCGCAGAAGCAGCGAGGACAGTTATTCCCACTTCCTCACATGTGGAAAAACACCAATTTAACATCAATATAAACACCAAGCGGAATTAAATGTTACAAACACTATTCAAAAGGAGACACATGAAGGGAGTAACTGAAGGCTGATTATTATTTAAGATGATCTAAACTGAAGGAAATTTGCGGTCTTATGGTCTCAGTTTCAGCACCACGTGTTTTTACCGTGCCTCAAAGGATTCTCCAACAGCTTATCACAGCTTAAAGGGCATTAATCACACCACACATCCATACATAAACAATAAAAGACCAGAGTTCCATTGGAGGCAGCAAAATGCAAAAGGGTTTTTAAAAAATATCCCCCCAAATTACGTTTATCATTTTCTTATGATTGATAAATATTGGAGAGGATTTTATCTCCAGTGCAATTTTTTTCCATTAAATAAGTCAGACCTTTTCACCCAAAGCATACACACAAATAAAGATTTCTGTAGAAAGAAATGAACTTACCTTTTCCCTCTTTCATTTTCATAGGTTGGAGCCTGTGTAAGGGATTCAGGCCGTGCCCTGAAATATATGCGAAGCAAAAACTTGACATGTACGCGTAGATGCACGCGGAAAGATGATTTTCACAGTTTTTTTTTTTTAAATATGGTGCAGAAATAACCGCTTCCTGTTTTATTTTTAGTGATGAGCCTCAACCTAAGAGGCAGCAGAAGCCACACATCCTTCTCGTCCTTCTGCTGAAGTCAACATGGAGGGCATGAGAGGACAAGGATGACAGGTCAAGAGCGCCGAGCACAGCGACCAGGCAGCGGACCGAGAGTGGGAAACGCTACCAAGGTTGGAGGAACCGCTGGAGCAGATGCCAGCTAAGATCTGCACCTAAAGGCTCTACCGAGACTTTGATTCAAAGGAAATCGTCATGGGTACTTCCCGTTCATTCTGTCAGGAGGTTCTGTGAGTGCAGATTGGGCAAAGTTGCAAATAACAGGCAGAGGTAGCATTTCAGGGCAGCAGGGGTTCCATCATGTGTGGTGTAAACAGGACTGGCTTGTTAAAAAAAAGGCCTTCCATCACTGGCGAGTTATGTGTGTTTTTGTGACCACAGCTCTGCCCAAAATTGGAAAAACTGCTTCAAAGTTGCTTCCTACCAGTTGAGTCTTCTGGTTGGACAGGATCTGTGATTGCGTTGGGACGGGCAGGTAAGCAAGTTGATCTTTGATTAATAAACATGCAAAGATCCTTGTTTTTGATCTGTATGGGTGATCTGTGTCTTTGATCTTCTGAATTTGGGGTTTTGATGCAACAATCACCATCTCTAACTACGGAGCGCTATTGTGAGATTTAGCGGGATTACTGTAAACGAGTCGGTATAATGAGGTCAGCACAGACATAAATAACGCTGGCTTTAGGCCTGAAACCCCTCTCACCCCTGAGCTGATTCTTCTCCATTAAAATCACTCTCTGGGGAAAAAAAACAAATCACGTGTATTTTGTTCATGACAGAAAATTGACACTCAAACACATAATCCCGGAATTTAATCCACTCGGCAGCACTAAATCTGGTGCCCATTTGTGACCTTTTAACCACATTTAAAACTAGTCAGAGGCACAGGAGGACGGATTCAAAGCGTTTTACACTGACAGAAACGACGCACTGAAACAACATCACTAAGGATGACTTCTATTATTTGTTAAACACCCTAATCTATAATCTATGCACTATCAGATTAAAAATCTATACTGCACAAAAAAACAAAGGCAAGCATTCCTTCCTGTGGGTTAATCTTGAGACAAACAAAGGAAGACAAATGAAAGCACTATAGAAAAAAGAAACGCTTCTTCGACATGCCATGCGTAGCGCGCGCACCCCCCCCCCCCCAGCCGCTGAAGCTCATTCCCCCCCCGCCCCTCCCTTCATGTGTGCCCATGTGTATGATGTGGCTCTTTGCGGTAACACAGACAAAAAAGTGGCTCTTGGTCTCTGCCTGGTTGGCCACCCCTGGTCTACATGTTGGCTAACCCTAATCAGATCATGCATTCCGCCAAATTTCTTAACCAGCAGCATGTGATCCAGCCTTGTGTTAACGTCATCAGCAGGGTTCGCAGTCGTTTCTTCTGTATCTGCAAGTGTCGCTCTCAAACCATCTGAGAGCGAGTGTGTGAGAGAGGTACTCTGTACTCTGTGGTACTTTGACCTGCAACGCTTATTTGGAAATGACTAGGCTAGCTCTTGTCTGGGGGAGAGAAAAAGAAAACTCAATCGCCCTTTGTTGATTTCAGCCATTCGGGACGTTTAAACACTCTGCCTGAAGTGAACTTTGTGGTTGGACTGTAAACTGCTTCGTCAATAAGCATTTGGCTTCAACAGGCATTCATTTGTAATTAGAATAATGAGCAAAGCTCCTTGTTAGCAGCTGTGCTGAAGTAAAAAAGGGTTTCATCCTTTCTCAACGTCATCCAGTCAGTGATAAAACTGCAAAAATTGTACATTTTTAAATTTCACAACCGCGGGTGTGAGGACGATGCCTCATATTCAGCTGAGAATGAGAAGAGCTTTCCATGGTGTTCAGTAGAAAGAAGGGAATGTCGGACTTTCATGAAGTCCATTCTGTTGGTAAAGTTTTAACTGTACATTTGGGTTAAATCAACCTTTTTGTAGAAGTTATGTGTTTAACTCAAAAGGAGGAAAAATTCTGAATGAATTGCCAAAAAGGCATCAATAGACTCTTTCAGGGTGGCCGATGTTTGCCAGATAAAAATTCAAAAGTAATGAACTGAAAGCAGAGACTGCAAGAAAAGAACACATGAGCAGAATTTAAACAGTGAAATGAAGCACAATGATGCAGGTTCTAATTTGGCATTATGGATGACAAAACAGAGACGCAAAACTTAAGTGCGCTGTAGGAGAGCAGCCTGTTCATCCGTCTGCTGCATTGTTGTTCACTCAAAAGACACGAGAAGGTTTATGTACCATCAGCTGTTTTTAGTGTTTACCATCTAAATAAGCCGTCTTCCTCTAATGTTCTAATGCACACACTGGTAGACTGTTGGGAAACCAGTGAGCAGCTGCATTACACAAGATCAAATGCAGAAGAAACTTTTCAGTAAAAGTGAGTCATAGTGGAATCTGCTTGACACCTCCTAGGAGGGTTGGGGTTAGGGTACAGCTGTACAGGGTGGCAAATGATCCAAAAGCCTAAATAAGTCCCTTTAATACCTTATATTTACCCACATTTTTTGTAAATGAAGTTTATTATTCTTTGTGACCAGATTTTTTTTTCTGTTTTTAATTTACTGCTATTGTTCCTACAAGTAAAAATATTGATCATAATCATTTTTTACAATTATTATTATTGAATAGTGTCTTTGTTTTTCTGTATTTTGAGTCGTTGCACTGATTACTGTTTCTAGGGTTAAAAAATAGGGGGAAAAAAACGATGGAAGAAACGGTGGTCGTTCTTACCGGTTATGGCGAAGCTTCCGCTGGTCCTGCAACCACGATGCGTTCATCAACGCCGCGTGTCGCCAACTGACGAGTGTGCGTGTGGCTGCGGGGCGCGCAGACGCCTCGGTCAGCGGCACGGCGCGCTCCCGAGATCCGCTAGGACGCATGCGCGGCTCACGACGCCCGAACGAGAGGCTGGGCCCGACGGGCGCGGGTGCGCACCAAGGCGCGCACGGTGCCAAATGTGCGCCTGCGACGCAAAAGCACATTTCAACTGGGTGTGTTTGACAAAATAATTAAATGGATAAATCTCTCCGTGACCTTTAAAGACCGGAAATTTATCACCTGACACACTAAAGTGCTTTTTGCACGTGTTGGGTAATGACGCGTGCGAAATCAAGCAAAGTGTGGAACATTTGGAAAACACACTACCCCGAGTACCTCACACTGACAATCTGTTCGCTATCAAGATGCTTCCTGAAGGTTGTTTTGGTCTATAAAAGGCCACATCTTGGCTCAGAACAGGGGAAGCAGTTCCGATTCCAAGAACAAGCGTTTTACTGGGGAAGGATTTGAAATGGTCAGAACAGGAAGGTGCAGCTTTGCTTGTGAGATAACTTTCATGGAGACGAGCCCAAACTCAAGGCTGCTGATATTCAGGATGGGAAATGGATGGAAGTCAGCGGGTTCACAAACTGTTCCACGCAGCTAATGAGTGAGATTATTCTGGGGTGATTCGTTTAGTGAGGATCTGCAGAGTTCAGCCGACGGGAACAACATCTGGTGTGTCCTGGCTGTCATGAAAGCTGATAACAGAACAAACTACCGGGCTAATTCCATGTGAACCGACTCTCTGCTGTCAGATACTTTAACTCCGTGTTGTTGTTGATGCAAAAAAGTAATCATTTGTTCTTTTTAACTAGAAATCAGTGCTTAAATAGCCACATTTGGGATCTGTACTCGTATCTGCTGGCAACAAAATGTAAACAGCATTGTCAACACAGTTGTAAACATAAAGATTACGATGGTAACGTTCGCTGGCTCAAAAGTGCCTTCAGCATCAGAGTCCTCTAAATCATTTGAGGGAGCCTGAAAGTTCTTGTTTCTCAACGCAACTTTGGATAATTAAATGATACTGTAGATCAGGGGTGTCAAACATACGGCCTGCGGGCCGGATCCGGCCCGCCTGGGGGTTCGGTACGGCCCGGGGGATAAATCTGCATTATTAAAAAAAAAAAAGAGTTTGCTGTAATTTTCTTTGAAATCTGTGGTTCCTATATTGTCCGCTACGGGCGCAGTGTTTTAGTACGCGCAGACAACATGAAAGCAACAAGAGGAGCTAACGAGAGGAGGTGGTAACGTTTACGTCTGTTCACCGTCTGTTGGCGGCAGTTGCATTATTCCTTTATCCTCGCACCCTCATCAGCAAAACGTCTGTCAAAAAGGAGAAAAGTGGATGCAGAGTGTCCGATTTTTCAAGAAAAATGGGCATGTTCCTGTATGTTCCCGGAGGTGAATGGGAAACCCGTGTGCCTGGTGTGCCAGCAGCAGGTTTCGGTGCTTAAAGAATACAATATTCGGCGCCAGTATAAAACTCAGCATGGAGAAAAACACACCAGCTTGCAGGGAGAACTGAGAAAACAAAAGGTCAATGAAATGATGGTTAAGAAATGGGAAAGGTTGCCACCAGGGTTTGGGGAAGGTCAAGGTTACGGTTCGGTGAAAGCAGTTACGTAAGGGTGAGTGAATAAGGATTAGCATCAAGGCCGTAGAGCAGGGGTGTCAAACTCATTTTGGTCCGCGGGCAGAATACAGCTTGTTCTGGTTACAAGCGGGCCGGTCCCGTAAACTCATTGCAAAATTCCATAGAACTAACAGTAAGTCCTACTTTTTTTCTTTGTATTCGTCACTAATACTAATAATCTGTTTCCACCCGGAGTCCAGAAGCCAGTGAGGCTGCGGTGATAAGCAGCTACCTAATGGCGAGCCAATTAGCATTAAACGCTACCACCTCCTCTTGTTTAGCTCCGCCGCAGTGTTGCTTTCATGTTGTCTGCGCGTACTAAAACACTGCGCCCCTATCGGACAATATAGGAACCACAGATTTTAAAGAAAATTACAGCAAATATACATTTTTTTTTAATAATGCAAATTTATCCCCCAGGCTGTACCGAACCCCCAGGCGGGCCGGATCTGGCCCGCGGGCCGTATGTTTGACACCCCTGCCGTACAGTGATGGAGAGTTGGTTAAAAACCGCATGCTGACGGATGCCGAAATGGTGTGTCCTGAGAAGCGACATGCTTTTGGCAATATTAGCTTGACAAGCAATACCGCGGCAGACAGGCTTTCGGAACTATCGGCAGATTTGGACCATCAACTGAAACGAAAGTGGAGGCATTTTTGTCGTTTTCTGTTGCGAGTGATAAGAGCTCTGATATTACGGGCGTGGCTCAACTGGCCACATTCCTTCGTGGAGCTGATGAGACTTCCACCGTCACACAGGAGTTTCTGGAGCTTGAGCCTCTGACCGACACCACGACAGCTAAGCACATTTTCCGCTCCGTAGTTGGAGCGCACTTAAATAAATGTTAAACTGACCAACATATCTCATACCAGGATTGTAAACGTCCATTCTGAGGTTGCCCAGCATTGAGATTGTTTTCATTTTGTCATCATTTTACTTTTAATTTTCAGGTTAATTGCTGACACTGGAAAATCCCAAGCTAGGCTGCGGAAGCTTGAAACATAATGGCAAGGAAACCACTAAGTTGCTATGGAGACTGGGGAGGGAGGCCAAGTCTGGTCTCTAAAATGTCAAGAGGCATGAAAAAAGGGAGGGCTAAAATAACCCTGAGGCTTAACAACCAGGGGAGGCCCTTCAAGCAGCAACGCAACATCCTTCCACGCGTCAGCAGACTTTCCGTGATGACTGAGATGCAAAGAGGAACTTGGGCAATGACAGTATGGTTCCCACCTGAAAGATCAGTAGGGCATGGTACAGAAGACATGTGAGGAAGCAAAAAGTAGTCATGTGGAGGATACGGCTGTGATCAAAGAGTGCAGCTGGACAGGAGTGTGTATGACCTCACCACAACAACAACAGCAACAACAACAACAACAACAACAACAACAACAACAGCAACAACAGCAACAGCAACAACAGCAACAGGTAACATGAGTCAGTCAACATAGTTTCAGTCGTCTGGCAGATTTTACTAAACGGAGACGGGCAATTATTTATCCTGAGAGGCCACGTTGGGGTTTAGACCTTGGTGAACGGGTCGATCAGGTGGCGCAGGAAGCTAACCCCCACCCCACCAAATGAGGATCAGAGGTTAGCTAAAAATCCTGCTTGATGGACTGTTGACTGAGAAGATACATTTAGGAGAGCTGTAAACTGGTCCAACTAGAGATGGATGATGAAGCTCCAAATGATGTTTGGCCCCACCTTCTTGAGAGGACATGTTAGCATGTTAACATGTTGGCTTTTGGAAAAATGATTGTAAAGTCTCTGCAGGCCAATATAAACAGTTGATTGGGTCACATGTGGGCCCAGGGCCTCAGGTTGCCCACCTTTGTTGTCGGGCTTGCATTCACACCCAAGGTGTCACGTCACCTATTTTTCAAATACATGACTCTGGACGGTGGGAGAAGCTGGAATACCCAGAGAGAACCTAATCACGCAAGGGAGGGAGAGATGCAAAGTCACGCAGGAAAGCCCCTGGCCCCCAGTGGGAGCAGAATTGTTGCAACTTGATCTGTATTGTATCTGCTGGCACTGAATTTGTTTGATACACCTGTAAATACAAAAAAATTACGACAGAAATGTTTGTTGGCTCAAAAGTGCCTTCAGTGTTACAGTTCTTTAAAACATTTGAGGGGACCTAAAGGGTCGCATGTTTTAATAATTAGGTTAAACTGTAAAAAAATCACGTGTGATTGCTTTAAGGCCTGCACCCAGCAGACCTTAAAGAAAATAACTCTAGTGCTACATGTGCACGTATGCATATATCCTCTGTATGTACACAGAAAAGCCCCTGGACCCCAGGGAAGCAGTACGAGATTGGGATTTTGCAATTTTGGGTTTAGGATTAACCCTAAAGCTAACCCTAACCCTTTCTGTGACTCTTGGTGGTTTTATTGCAAAACAACTACTTTGTGAAACACAGACAAAAGTTTTGATTTCAATGAGGGACTCTGCTAATGGTAAAGTTCCAAATATTTGCATAAAGCGGTGAAGGAGAAGCCGAGTGGTATTTGCAGACTGCTGGTCTTAAATCTCTGGGGCATTTTTAAACAGGCCTGTGCAACATTCAGAACAACGGTTTGGTGGAAAAACATAAATCTGCACCGTGTTGCTGACAACTTGAGCCTGAACACATCCTGGAAAAATTCAGACTTTGCTCAATGCATAGCTAAGGAAATGGTGCTATCGTTTTTTTTGTTGTTTTTTTGTTTGTTTTTTTTCAACACAATGCTATGCCTTCCTCACTACCACCAACAACAAATAAGGTTTAACACATCAAACGGCTGAAATGAGGGGGCATAAAACCGGCAGCCGGGACACCATCCTGCAAGGGTGAAGGACATTTACTTTGAAAAATTTTCTGGACTCAGTCAGGGATTTTTTTGGGCTTGATAGAAAATGGTATTATGAAAGGAAACTAAGAAATTTGAAAAATTAAGTTTCTGTTTCAACCAGGTGCAAATGTAACCCTGAATGACCAGTGCCTGTGAAAACACACGCCAGTCACTTTGCATCAGCTTTCAGCAACGTGCAAATTCATGACAAGTCGTTAACATAGCTAAATTTGACTATCTAGAATTGACATTATAGACATAAATAACTTCAGTTTGACTGAGAATAACAATTTTATTATGAGAAGATAAAATTTTCATTAAAAATATCCATGTCTTTCTTCTGACTATTCAAAGGAGTGAGACATATCTGTATTTCTGTTTTGACTAGTCGAAACAGAATTGCAGGTATCCACGATGATGTCACGTAAACCGACACACCAACTGCCGCACACCCTGCACGATATTACAAGCCGTAAACATTTAGGCAAACAGCTAGGCTGGGTATGTGTTGCAGAGATCTGCAACGTAGTTCTTCCTATCCAAAGTAACATTTCAGGGATCTGCATTGTAAATTGATAAAGCTGCAGTAATCAAACTGTTTATCACTTGATCGGGATGTACTGGTAAATACCTTGAGAAGGCACGCTTCCCATAAGAAACATTACTAGACAGCATGTCCGTTTATGTCCTAAAGAAATAAATCTACTTTAAATGTCCTTCTTGAATTTGGACAAAAATGTGTTTAGTCCTAAACCTCTCAGGGACAGATTAGTTCACATGGCCACTCTGTAAATGGAATGTCTGTAGCCTGTGATCTCTCTGGAGTAACCTTGATGCAGATCATTATTGACTCACAC
>CAAE01014620.1:36003-65220 GCA_000180735.1 Tetraodon nigroviridis | reverse complement strand
AGCCAGCGGAGACCCTTTGTCATCACCTTTTGTGGTGTGAACGGAGTGGGAAAATCTACCAACCTGGCCAAGGTGAGCGAGCTGCTGGTCTCCACTGCAAGGAATGGTGTTACACTTGGAAACACATAGTCAAAATATACCAGAATTAGTGTTTTTGCATTTTTGCTTAGCTAATATAGCACACGAGTAGAGCGACACAAGCTAAATATTTGGGCAAAGTTTCTGTTCACCTAAACGTATATCACACTTTGGGGCTTTGCCACTAAATGTAGGTTTCAGAGAATACAGAAGAACATTTGGCCCTTCAAATTCTACAACTATTTGAATGTCTTTTGGTGGGGGCCAGTAAATAGCTAAATATTGCAGCCTATTAAATACAAATGTCTTGAGACTGCAGTGAAACATTCATCTTGGACAGTTTTCCTCCTGCTTGGACATTCTCATGGTTTCATCTCTTGGTTTGATAAAACAAAGGAATCATTTACTTAAATGTTGGATGTTATTGTTGCTATATATTATGCATGTTCCAGACGTTGACAGCGAAGTGACAGTTGTGTTTCAACATCAAGCCCTCACTAAACTCTGCCTTTATGTCAACGCAGATCTCTTTCTGGCTGATAGAGAACGGCTTTACCGTGCTGATTGCAGCCTGTGACACGTTTCGTGCCGGTGCGGTGGAGCAGCTGCGCACTCATCAGCGACGCCTGAACTCATTACACCCTCCGGAGAGGCACGGAGGACGGCCCATGGTCCAGCTCTATGAGAAGGGCTATGGGAAGGACGCTGCTGGGATCGCCATGGAGGCCATAGCTTACGGTATGTGGACGAGGATCACTGGGAAGTAGAGTCAGGGTTAGCAGATAGTGAGCTTCTTAGGTGGAGGAGTGGTGATACTTGTGTGCCTCCCCCCCCCCCGTAGCCCGTAACCAGGCCTTCGACGTGGTGCTGGTGGACACTGCCGGGCGGATGCAGGATAACGCCCCCCTGATGACGGCGCTGGCCAAACTGATCGCAGTCAACATGCCCGACCTGGTTCTGTTTGTCGGTGAAGCTCTTGTGGGAAACGAAGCTGTGGACCAGCTGGTAAGATCGCGCGTGCGTTAAGTTCTCTTACAAGATCAGTTTGAACAGTTAGCTGATCGTCAGTGGTAGCAAGTTTGTGGAAAAGAGGAGCTTTGTTACAAAGTTGCAGCTTACAGTTGTATCACACACATATTCATTACATACTTGTGTGATTTTACCTTAAATTGCATAGTTCTGAGGTTTCGGTTTAGCATACACATTAGAAAAAGGGCAGTGAAATGACTTTTTATTCTAACTTACCAGCAGGGGGCAGTAAAACCTTTCAGAACCAAGACGTAGATAAAGACTTCCTGAAAATCTTGGAGCTGAACGTGATAAACGTCTTCCTTGTCCTCAGGTGAAATTCAATCAGGCTCTGGCGGACCACTCAATGTCAGACAGGCCCCGACTGATTGATGGGATCGTTCTCACAAAGTTTGACACGATTGACGACAAAGTACGGCAATTGATTCTCCTCCTCTATACCTCATTTAAAGGATCTGTCAGTTGATTTGTATGTTGCGGTCTTGTCCCGCTCACAGGTCGGTGCTGCCATCTCGATGACGTACATCACAGGCCAACCGATTGTGTTTGTGGGCACAGGGCAGACCTACAACGACCTGCGCAACCTTAACGCCCGTGCGGTGGTCAGCGCCCTGATGAAGGCCTAAGTGGCTGCATGCTTCACCCCAGCGGCGCCAACAGGACTTTAGCTGCCATGCTGCTAAGTTGAAGATGTCCCGCAGCCTCCCCATCACATCTAGATGAAGAACTCATTCATGAACAGGATTTTCATTTTCATAGTAAAAAACACAGGTTCTGCGACGCAGCCACACTGCATTATTTTTCCTTGTACTGGGGCCTATACTGGAAAAGATATACCTCATGATGGTTGAATATACCACCTTTAACCAATTAGATCGCTGTCATAGCGATGCTGTTTATGCCAGAGGTGGGCAAGCTAAGGCCCGGGGGCCACATGTGGCCCGATGAACAAAATAATCCGGCCCAAAGAACTCTTACAATAATTTCTCCAAAAGCCAAAAAAAAGACATTCTCAGTCAATAGTCCATCAAGCAGATGTTTTAGCTAACCTTTGATCACCATTGTGGGGTTGATATTCCGCGACGCCACCAATGTGGCCCTTCAGGCTAAATCATTGCCCATGCTTGGTTTACACTAAAGACCAGACAATTTCTACCACTTTCCTTTATTTAAATGAGATCAGGTCATTAAATTAGCAGCTGTCTGTGCCTGAGAAAAGCTCAGTGACCACCGTGCCTCTTTACGTGAGATAACAGTCACCACACATCATTCTTAAGCTCTTAAAGAGAATAATTAATAAATATCAGCACTTAACAGGTGAGTACTGTCTTCCCATCATCCTTGAGAGCTCCTGTCTCCTCGGCTCCAAATTTCCATTGGAAAAGCATTTCCATTAAATCGTTTAAAGGAATGTTTTTCAGGTTGTGTTTCGTTTTGCGGGCTGTCCAGATAATTCCCATTCCACCGTCTGTGTAGACATTTTAGGTTTTTTGGGACGTCCCTCTTCTCAAAGAAAATACAAACATCCTGAGTTCCCCGCGATTTGTATTGTGCAATAGGAGTAAATAAAGAGATGTGCAGCGAACGGAAAGGTTTCCGGTTCCATCACACCCGCACGTCAGACGAGCGGCACGAAGGAGATACCAAAATGGTTTAATTTTGGAAACAGTACTTATAAATACAAGAAAACACAAGCAAGTATTAATACAAAAGGTGTGTCAAAAAGACCATTTTCAGTGGAGGAGGTGAGCTGGCTGTTAGGCTTCAATGGCTGCTTCTCAGGCCGGATTTTCATCTGTTTTTGCGGGTTTGGCGTCTTGAGCGTCGCCAGAGCGCAGAGGAGCAGCCTTTATGACCAACACCGTCACCATTGACGACAACCACCCATCATAAATCAGTTGGGTAACCGACACCACATATGAATCAATCACAGGAGAATCTGGCTCCAAAGCTGTAGCGGGTACAGAAGCCTCATAAACCACAACAGCTGACCACATCAGCCGCAGGTGCTCCACCCTCATTTCTACTGGATCACTTTTCCTGACTGGATCGGTCCCTGTATCATCGGGAGGGGCTGAGCTGCAGTGACGGAAACCTCGATGCACAATTACCAAAAAAAAAAAAAAAGAGGAAGGCGAGATGCGACATGCGGCCCGAGGCGTGTTCGGACAGTTTTAGTCAAATACACGTTTAATTTGAGAGAACAATGCAGCACTTGTGTGTGTGTGTGTGTGAGTGAGTGTTAAAAAATACTGAGAGTGACCTTTAAGACTCACATGACTCCTAAATTGACTGACTGACATTAGTCTGGATTACTACTCGCAGACCGATGACGAGGCTGTGGAGGTAAACGAGAAGCTTCAGTCAATAACAAGCGACTCCAGGAAAGACACAAAAAACACAAGCGGACAGTTGAGAAACAAAGCGTCAGCTGCAATTCTGCCACGGAATACCGTGCATGCTTCCACATCAGCGGCCTGCTCAGAAAGCCTAGGAGCAGATCTTGCGAAAGAGAAGGGAAAACAGTAGCGAAAAGAGTGGTATCCTAGCCCGAAACCCGTCGCTAGAAAGCAGCGAATGCCTAAAGCCAAAGAGAAACCTTCGTTCCTAACCTTGGAGGAGGCTCTTCTGTACTACATAACCATTCTGCTGATCCTCCCCGTTCTGTGAAGGAGACCCTGCAAGGAGAGTACGAAAAGAGGAGGAGGGACGTGTTGGAATACCGCTCACTGACAGGGAAAAACAAAAACGAATAATTCCGCCACCTTACCCCAGCTGCTGGCCGACACGTCGCGGTTGCAGATCTCATTGGCCAACCTCTCGAAGTACTCGGGAAGGTCGGCGTACTCGTCTCCGTAGGATATGACTTTGATGCCTTTGTCCAACATGTTGTCGCGCAGCTTCTTAAACTCACCCACGTCCTCCCGCCGCACTAGCATGAAGTGCTCCAGGTCCGACTTGTGCTTGACCGCCTCCAGGAACAGGGCCTGGAAGGTTGTGTCATCTACCGTGCGGCCGCAGCCAAGAAACACAAAGGATTTGGTCTCGTACAGCTTCTGGATCTCGCGCTGTCGAGACCAACCGTGACTGAATTTCTGGATAAACTCGACCAAGTTGAAGACGTTGCGCGGCAGGAGTGGAGGACTCACCATGACCTCGGTGTTTCGCAAAACATTCTGGTAGCCAGCAGGGTGCAACACAATACCGCTGGGGTTGGTGTACACGCCGTGGATGTGCAAAACACTTAACCTCCGTTTCTCCTGAGCCCACTCCAACACCTACACACACACACACACACACACGCACGCACACAATTTTAACAGTCAAATGCACTCGATCCTGTTCTGACTGGGTGCAAACCGCTGAACAGCACTCAGAGGATATTGGCCCTGATGGAGAGGAGGCATAAATACCAGGACTGAGAGGCAAAGTAGAGGGTCTCCTAAATGGCTTTTAATCACTGGGGAGATAATAGACACAACTCAATAAAATAAGTGACACAAACTCCTGTGTGTTCCTTTTTTTTCCCCTGGGAAATGAAAGCTCCACTTCATTCTTTATAAAACGAAGAAATAATCGGATTTTTAATCAACTTTAAACGTCCTCCAGTTTTCACTGCGCTGTTTTCAGGTCAACGCATCGACTGCAGCCCAACAAGAAAGGATTCAGCTACATGCTGATAGCTTGAATGACCTTTGCACGCACAAAAAAAGATGACTGCGTGTGTTTATATCCAACGGATCAATGTGGCGACGCTATCTGAGCGGTGTTTACCTTCTTCTCATCGGTCAGGTCCAACGATTCCAGTTTGGTGCCCTGATGAGCAGCGTAGATCTCCAGCAGGTTGTCAAAGTTAGTGGTGAGCACCAGCGCGCCGCTCTCCATCAGCTGCAGCACTGAGCGCAGCAGATGCTTCCCAGCATGCTCCATCTTGCACTCCAAATCGTCAAACACCTCATACAGACAGTCCTTGAAGAACGTGGAGCGCACGTTGCCTGTTCTCTGGAATAAGACAAACAAGGAAAAAGATCATTATATCTCGTTTAAACTGGCTGCCTGGAGATCAACCTTTAACTCCTGAAGGAATGAGTTGTGTATTTCGGGAACAGGTGAAAAGGAACGTTTCAGCTGAGCGACACTGGCTGCACGGCCCCACGACAACCTGAAGTCCTGGGTTCAGTCTTTGACCTGGGCGGTCATGTGACCCGGCCTGGGGCGCACAGCCTGACGTTCAACACGGGGATGAAATAAACCCAGATTAACGCGGCATAAACCCGCTTTCCCTCCTCATAACCAGAGATCTGTCCTGACATAAGCAGAAGTTTAAACCACAGGATGACATGGACACCGAACAAAACAAATATGGGTTTTCAGTATACAAATTGGCACATATATATCTTTATCAAGCACTTCAGGGTATCATTTATGGCCCAGCTCTTATCTTGAAAAAAAAAAAAAAAAAAACACACAAGGAAAAAAAGCCTTTGAGTTCCACTAATAATCCATTATTCCTCTACGTTCCCCCACCAGGGTCACCATCCTTCAACAAACACTTCCTTCTGTCATCACAACTGCTTTCTTCCTTGCTGGTAGTTCTATTTATACAGCATTTTCCTGTTGAGAACAGCTGACGGACGGTCTCTGGCCAGTTTAACCTCTTTGTTTGAACAATTACCGTGGCCAAAATATCTCCGAGGTGACGTACATTCTCACCTCCTCCAACAGATACTTGATTTCATCTTTGCCCTCGTTTCTGGTGTTCTATAAAAATCTGTTGATCAGCTAAATTTGTTAATGTCTTTTGCATGTCATTTCCTTCCTTGATCTTCCTGGATAAGGATAATTCTACAGGCCGGGGTTCTTTTAATCTGGATAACCAAATAAAGCTTCTTAGCCGCAGGTATCCGAGAGCTGTTATAACTCCGTCTGTAAGGTCTAGAATAAACTCCAAACCTTAAACTTGAAGGGTTAGGGTTGGCGTGGGTCTTTACGTGCTTTTATTTTGACATGGAATCGTTCCCCTAACAGATCCAGCAGAATCCTGAGTGGTCCAACTCGTTGCTCTGCACAACAAGCTCTGATCTTGTCCAAAGCTCTCCAAATAGCAGCTCTTAGCCTGAGATTATTGGCCCTGATCACATGGTACGAATCTCCTCTTGAACCGCCGGAGGTGAAAGAGCCAGAGGACAAAGAAAGGCCAGGAATAGCAAAGAGCAGGACAGGAACACGGAGGACACGGCGATCCCGGCTCTGCTGCATCTTTAATGCGCTGAAGAGCAGGTGTCTCAACGGGCTAACTCGTGAGCTAGCTCATGAGCCACACTGCAGCGCTGCCACATCCCGAGACCATGCAACCCTTGTTTCTAAAAAGGACATTTTGTTTTGCAAACACTTAATTAAATGAATGTTTGTATATTTGTTTCTTTCTGTCTCGCTCTCATTCTCTCTGTTCTCTCTCCCTCTTCCTCTTCTCTTCTTCTCCTGCTTTTCCCAGCCTATTTTCAGCAGGAAGATTCCTCTTGGTAGGCCTGGTCCTGCTCAAGGTTTCTTCCTGTTAAAAGGCAGCTTTTCTTTGCCACTGTGCCCACCTAGGGGTTCAGGTTCTGGGTTTCGGCCTCTGTAAAGCACCTAGAGACAATTTTTATTGTAAAAAGCGCTAAATTAATAGAAGCAAATTCAATTAATTAAAAAAAAAAATAAGGTTTCGCTGCTCACGTCCCTCAGTCGCTCATCTGGAAACAGCACAAATGCAAACAGGAGGAGGAGAAGAAAAACGGGACTTGTAGGAGAACTGATATCAACTTTCTCAATTCACCCGAAACCTTCAACGAGTGATTAGCTGCCGGGCAACCTCTCCATATTCTGCTTTTTGCGCCCCAGGCCGACCAGGAATCGGTCCGACAGTCTCAGACTCCTGTCGGCTGGGACCCGTTCAACCAGGAAACCAGCGCCGCGTCGTGCTGGTGGACTGGGATGAGCGTCTGGGCCAACCTCGCTGCCCTGCCACCGCAGGCTCCAGCCGAGGTTGTTCATGTGATCGCCCGGCGTTCCCGCACAAATCCGCTGCTGCTGCTGGAAAACAAGTGTGACGGAGAAGCTGCGAATCGACCCAGTGTTCCCATTGGCGGCGTGCTGAGTAACCAGTTATGGGGGTGGACCAACTGGTTTCTATTTCCCAACAAAGCAGTCAGCAAAGTTGTCATTAGCCTCGTTTTTGACAATGTCAGAAGTCTGAGGCAGATTACCCCCAATACCTGCTGTGGTGCACACACACACACACACACACACACACACACACACACACACACACACACACACACACACACAGAGTCAGCTGTGGAAACTGGGTCAAACTCTTCCAGCTCACTTTCACCACCAGGCAGGAGGCAGCTGAGACGCTCGCGCCTCCTTCTTTTTTTTTAAAAGGTCAAGTCTGACTTTCGCTCCGATGCGGCGGACTCCTAAAGATTCCTCTGCTCCACCGTTTCTCCTGCTCCCTCTGAACCGCGCGCGCCGACTGGCGACCTGTGAATTTCAAAGACCAAAGAACCCGCAGTGGGGCCCTGCGGCTCGCTGTTTTTCCGCCATTTTCCCCCTCGTCAGCGCTTGGGAGTCTGCGGTCTCCGAGCAAAAAGGGGGTCCTGGGCGACGCCTGCACAACTGTGGACTGAGATAAATGCAGGGACGAAGCCATAAAAGTGCTGTTTGCTCTCTTTGTGCCAACAAACCCGAGGGCTGAAACAAAGCTTGTTTTAACCACGTCAAAAGTGCGATGAGACATGACTAACAAAGGAGGCAAATGGTTTTAAAGCGCCCATCTGCCAGACCAGTTATCGATCCGACTGCCCGGCAAAAAGGCATGTGTGTCGTACTGCTGTCTTTTCGGCAATAAAAAACAAAACCGGGGCTGGAATTCCAACTGGCAACCCGTCCGATGGATCAAGCGTTGCAGACTTCAGCATGAAAACGCCATCCTGCTAAAGATGGACCGATTGTTGCGGGACGATGACTTCACAATTTCTCCAAAAGCCAAACCAAGAGGTTTCAGCTTGATGGGTCAGAAGAAGGGTCAGATCCCGCCTTCACCTAGCACGCTAACATGTCCTCTCAAGAAGGAGAGGCCAAAGATCGTCTGGAGCTTCATCATCTATCTGTAGTCGGACCAATTTACAGGCTCTTTACAGGCTCTTTTTCAATTTTTTCTCAGTCAACAGTCCACCAAGCAGTGTTTTTAGCTAACCTCTGATCTTCATTCGGGGGGGTTAGCTTCCTGCACCACCTGGCCAGTCCGTTAATTAGGATCGGAAACCAAATGTGGCTCCTCAGGCTAATTAATCACCCAGTCCTGTTTCAGAGCAACGGTGGCCACCGAGTTGCAGTAACGTGGAGCACGCCAACCCGACACATGAACACCTTTATAAATGGAACTAAAAACAAGAGGTACAATTCCAATATGGCGAGGGATCCGCTTTTATGGAAAATTGACTGGAAACCTGTCCAGGGTGTATCCCATCACCCTCCCGACTGAATACAGAAAAAGGCAGCGACAGAAATACAACCAAACTGGATAAATAAGTGGCAAACGGGAATTATTCCAAGACAGAGACACACTTATAAAAAAAAGCATGTTTTCTTTAAAGTAAAATAGATATTTTTGTCAGAATTACACACACCATCTTGGATCTTGACCACCAAGTTATGTAAAAATACACATTGTTTACCCATGAAATCACTCCTGGGTGCTTTTATTTAGAAGATGAATACGTGTTAAACCACCGCCTTTGGGACTTTTCACTCTAAATCGTCTTAATTACTATTCAAGAATACTCCAAGACCAAACACAAGAACATGAGATCAGGTTACGAAAGCTTATCTCTGATTGACCATCGGAAAGAACAGTCAACTCCCCGTCTGCCCGAGGTGTTTACACAGAGCTGGAAGGACACGAAAACCCAAACTTACCGGGGAGAGTTTCTGGATGAGGTCATGGGCCACATGCACCAGGTTCTTATCTTCCTGCATGTGCTTCTGGAAGCGCCTGCTCTCCTCCTCCTCCAGCAGGTCGAAGTCATTAGCTGCATCCAGCAGGGCCTGTATCAGGCCCTTCCAGGAGCGGAGTGCGGGGACCTGGGGGGCCACGGCGGAGCTGACCCCTGTGCCGATCACCAGCACCAGCTCAGGGGCTCGCTTGGTCTTCAGACTGGGCAGCAGTTTCCTGTGGGGGGGCCAGGCAGAGATTGAGCCCCGGAGGCTTCAAACCGAACGCGTTTCAGAGTTTGGTACTTTCTCTCCACCAGCGGGGACGCTGGAAACAGTTTGGGCAGCTAGGTCTGTGAAGGACAAACACCTTCAAAGCATCTGAGGGGAGCCGCTCCTAAAATAATCGGATTCCATGTTTACAAATTACAGATTTGGTAGCTCATGTGTCCATCGGACTTGAGATGATCCTTACAGACGGTTTCACCCTCCATCGAGTGGTTAAAAACTAGCTACAACACGCTGTCGTGACTTTTGAAGCTTTTCCTGTTGACATATTTCAACGCCTACCTACAAACACAGTGGCCCTCGGCTCAACATCAAGGGGAACTCATCGAGGAAATGAGCCAAGAATCCACACACACACACACACACACAAAAAGTCTAGTTCATCCCGGGGAGCCATTCCCAAACACCAGATGGTGGCACATTCATCTGTACAAACAAGCTTAATCACTATCAGACCCGCAGGAGGGAGACATGCTCAGCTGCTGCAGCATGAAGGTTCTTTTGTGGGGAAACCACCTAATCAGACCTCCGAGCAGCAGAGATTACAGCTGACGGTGTCATGAAGTGGCACCGCAACCACTTCCACAACTGCGGCCAAATGACACGAAGCGTTAACCGGAGGGTCCGTCAGAAAGACTTAAAACGACAGAGCAAAAACGTGTGTGTGGTCACACACGCCCGAGTCTGTTACAGCTCTGTCAAATCCAGCTCCGTCCTCCAGGATGCTTGTGTAAACCCACTAGAACCATTTGACCCATGATAAGCTGTTTAAATTTCTGGCCCACTGAAAAAAGAACAGGTCAAAACAATTCCCTCATCTGTTTACCGGACGTGTACGATACTTAAGATGACCTAAAACGTATGATGACCTAAAAAAAAGAGCTGTGTAATTTGCTAAGTTGCATATAAACTTGACTTTAAGTGGAAAGCTGAAAGACAGTGTAGTTCAGAATGAAGGGTTGACTTTTTAAAAGAAAATAGATGATAATTTGGATGCATTCCAATGTCTGAGGCTTATCTTTTCTCCTGTGATTACCTGGGTTTTTTGGCATTGGAGTCTGCATCCTGGGAGTCTGCAGCAGGTCTCTTCTCCGTTTTCACTGAAACAATGGAGGCCATTCAGCTCCTGGAGGAGACACAAGATCCACCGTCCGCTGGCTGTCACTCTCCCCAGCCAACAATAACACACGCGTGACCACTCCAAACATGAAAGAACGCCATCACACACACATCCGGCTCATTTTATGGGAGCTTTACAGCTGACACATACGTACACACACACAGGTGTCAGGTTCACGGGCTTCTTTTTGTAAACAACCAATCTAGCGTTAACTTCCGCATCCAAACAGCCTCGTCATATCATATAAAGATATAAACACTGGAAATGTACACTATATTATTTTTATAGGCCCGTTCAGCTAAAAAACATCCAGACCAAAGTCGTTTCAAACTAGCAAACGTGGCTCAGGTGAAGCAAGTTAGCGCTACTATGCTAACTTAGTGCCACGTTTTATTCAGTATGAACCGCACAATAACATTCTCTCATACTTCACCACTTTAATAATGTAAGAAACACAAGATTTTAGTCCAAAACTTACAAATCTGTGTTATGTACGTACCTTGATGGATGTCCAATCAGTCTCGGGTTGTTGTTAAATTTAAACTTTCACGGATTTATTAAATAAGAGTAACCTCACGATATATATGGTACCTATGTGAAAATCAACTATGGATTTTTTTTTTTAAATTAATGACAACTTACAGCATCATTTTATTTCGCTGATAAAAAGGCTTAAATTAAAATCTTCAAAGCGACCCGCGTCTTTGCTTTTTTTTTTTATTTTCAGGCAAGCTGAATTAAAACAATATGCGCGTCGTCTCCGGCCAATGTTGTCCCGGTGCCGATTCCCCAAGACTGTCGGGTAGCCCAAGCTCCGTCAGCCCTCCCGGACTCTCTCCGGCATGTTAGCCGAGCGCGGTGAAGTTTGCTGGGGCTGTTCAAGTCGCCGCCCGGGGCGGCTTCACCCGGCACTTTGGTGATGCGTTCACGGCCTTACGTAAAAACATAACGGCTACGCGTGCACGCCCACGCCGGACGGCCGGATTTTGTATTGCAGCCTTTGCGCACGAACAAAAAACAAAACTTTTAATAATAAAAGAAAAATAATTATACCATACACATCTAGAGAGGAAATGAACTTAGAGAACTTAGAGTAGGGATAGAACCAATAGTTGGAGCCGGCAGCGTGGCGATATACTAATAAATAGCAGACATAACAGCAGAGTGACGTAAAAAAACCCACTGTTTTTCAAGGTAAATGTTTTTGACAGAGACAGGAGGACTTAAGATTTAGACCCCTCAACCGGAATCAGCACAAGTCCGGTGGTTTTAATGAAAGAGTACAGTGAAACGTAAGCGACTTGTTTTCCAGCTACACCAAGCCCGTCAGTAAACTCATCCGTGACGTCAGCAGTGACTTCATGAAACGGGTCGTTTACCGCCGCCTGTCGGCGAAAACGAGAACCGCAGGTATTTTTTTCAAGGCAGGATGACGTTTGTGGCCGAGCGCTGAGAACAGGCTGCTCATTATTCAAGGCGACTTTAAAACTACCTTTAAACATGTGCTTCAAATGTGAATAGTCAATCATATCTATTAAAGTACATCCCAAAAAGCAAAATATCAAAGTGGTAAATAAAAGTCTTGGACTGAAGGTTCTTTTTTAAATATATAAAGCAAATAAATGGCAGGAGTCAGTTATTTTTATAATTTAATTGACAATCTATCAAAATATTCTTGAAATGCCTGACACCTCTCCCAAATTACCAAACCAAATTAAATATCAGTATTAAAATGACGATATCAAAACATTCATTTAAATTACTGGGTAATAATTAAGGTGTAAGACATTCTCTCAGACATTTTTCACTTCATAATAAAAGCCAGCGCACATAAATTAGTATTTCAAAACACCTACATCAGCACTGAATCAATTTATAAATATCTCAGGAAACAATCGAGCATTATAAGGCCAAAAAACCAACACACCCTTTTCCAAAGCAACAAACCCTTACATGATTACAGTTTCAAGATTTAACCACATATCACACATAAAACCCTGCATTCCCTCAGTTCCAGGTAAGAAAAGGCATAGAGTCCCTTTGCATCTGTGACAAAGTCTGTAGCGAGTTCATTCATTTACATTTGAAGTATTTATTCTGGGAACAGTCGTTCATTTTTTGCTGAAGAAATTCTGCAAAACTATTGTAAGTTGTGTTTTTACCTGCTGCAGCTGCAACCTTTTCTGACTACTACCACAGACGTGAGCATGCAGAGTTATGGCTTTAAGGAACAGTACAGGCCGCTCAGGACCAGGTTTGACCCCAGTTTCTCTACACAGAGATGGAGCCCTCCCTGAAGTTGGTTTTCCCTATCAGAACATTGAGAAGTACCGCTTTGCCCCCCCGGGCCTCCTCCTGAGCCTGTCTGATGATGTCTCCTAGCCGGTCCTCTTCTTCGCGCCCTATAAGGTATCCTTTCCCACCGTAACCATCGGCCACCACGTGGTAATCTGCGAAAAAAGAGGACCTTCAATCGATGGCCAAAACAGGGTTCTTGCCTCTTGTTGTGATGTTCTGTGCAAGTAGACGGACCTGTGAAAGCCAGGCCGCACGCCACGTTGCTGCCCAAGATGGGAACCTGCTCTCGGGATATCTGACTCCAGCAAGCGTCGTTTCCCACCACAGCTAGAACTGGAGTCTGGGAAAAGCACAAAGCAGCAAAATGAGCAGGAGAACAGGCCGGAATAATCAATTTTCGGAGGAATCTAAGGAAAAAAAAGTCACTTTTGAGGTTGTAAAGGAGCAATTCAGCAGCGTACATCAGACCTGCCGAGAAAAGAATCTGGCTCCACAATCTTCACCATCGAAAGCTCAAAGCTGCCTTTTGCTGTTCAGGCTCTCTGGGAGAAAGCCAGTTTCCCCTGTTCTTCACAAAACCAGGCTTCCTCCCTAAGCTCAGCAATCACAAGATATGTGCAGAAACGTTCTGTGTGGGTGCTGAGCTGACAACGAGCAAGCCAGAAATCCCAAACCGGACTTGCAAGAACAACACGGCAGCATTTTCCTCTCAGCCCTGGAGTGAAAACAAACTTCTCACTTCCTACAAAGTTTATCACCCTAAATCTGATCAGTTAGTAGATGAAAAACACATGAAACACTGTAAAACTGTAAAACTATAATGGTCAGAAGATTTTTGATAGTGGAGTAAGCTTGATACCACACTCGGGAATCATTTCTTTTATCATAAATAAGATCTATAAACTATATCTATTAAAATTCTATATATTAGAAGAGGATTCTTACCTTATGTCGCGTAAAAGTGTCAAACTCTGCAACACTGTAACCCAAGGAGCCGTCACCATAAACTATCCACACCTGAAAAGCACAATAAAAAGTTCATGGAGGCAAAACTACAGCAGAAACCTGAGTAAATGGACTAAATGAACAATATCACTACTAAACATGATCACTACTGGCGCTCCAACTGCTGCTGCTACTTCTAATACTAAGAAAGAGAATCATAAAAAACCTCTGAGTCGGGTCGGCACAGTTTGGCCCCCAAGGCGAATCCTCCCCCAACTCCCAGAGTTCCAAAGGCGCCTACATTGACACGAGGGGAAAAAAAAAGAAGACATTTTTTACTTTTGCTGGAACCGCATGTGGGCACGTGTCACGTGTCACGGTCACATGTCTGGACGCCACGACGGCCCTCAGAGGTCTGACCTGGGTCCAGCCACCGCAGAGGGCCTCTCGGCCTCATGATGTAAGCCGCGCTCCCGACAAAGTCCCCCCCATCGGCCACGATGATGCTGTCCTCTGACATCAGCTCGTCCACGCAGTGCAGAACCTTCAGGGGATTTAAATGGTGCTCCGTCCTCTCGTCGGCTTTAGCTCTGGAAAGCGTTGATGAGAATTTGAAAATATTCATATTCAGGCGTTACGCCGCTCCTGTCCTACCTGTTGGTGTCTTCTTTGCTCACATCTCTGGCTTTGAGGCTCTGGGGCCAGTCCCCTGGGCAGCGGTGGCCCTTCAGACCTTTAGAGAGCTGCACCAGAAACGACCCAGCATCGCCTGCAAGAAACCAGACAGACAGCCAGACGGCGTCCATCGCCTTAGCCAGGTGAAGGAAAACAGGATGATGCGGACAACACAAATGCAGACAAACCCTGAATGGCTACGGTTGGTTTCCAGAACATATCGGAGTTCTTCAGCAGCTGCGTTCGGTCTCTGTTGACGGCGATGATCTTGCTGCGTCGGTTCAGAACTCTGCCGTAGCTCAGCCGGAAGTCGCACACGGTACCTGCAAACGCCAGAATATCGTCTACGGCTCTCAGAGAGAAAGGAGTCCCGCGGTAGTGAAATGTATATGAAAGAAATATTTTTTTGAACATTAAAGTCAGTCATTGAACAGTTGTGCCACCGTCCAAGAGGTGAAATTACAGGTTCCAAACTTTATCCGAGGCAAAATGACACTCATAAGGACGGTACCGCAGTAATTACAGTCCTGTAATTATTTGTTTCTTGAGTTAATGGCTTGGTGTGACGCAGCGAAAAGCTCTGACGAAGCCACAGAATTCAGCCTCATTTATTCCTTTTTTTCATCAGTGCAAATGTAACTTTTTAGTTTGTTACAAAACCACCAGAAAAAATAATCACTTTATTGTAAGTGTGTCATTTCCAGGTTGCCGTTTCTTACCCGCTAAAAGCACCAAATCCGCCTCTTTGAGAGCGTCTCGCCGGTTCTGTCTGATGTGAATGGGACTGTTTTTACCCAGCATTCCTCGGGCCATGCCCCCAAGGAAGCAGGGCAGCCCCAGGTCCTCCAGCGCCTTCCGTGGAAAATGGAGAAATCACTGATGGAAATGTGAACGCAGCGTTTCTGGATTTGCGTTGGTGGAATTTGCACCGGCCATAACTGGAGAAGGAGGAGATCTTGTCATGACAAACGTACCTGATGTCGTCGGCTGGCGTTGGAGGGAGCGTTGCCTGGCTTCCCAGCAGGATAACGGGTTTCTTGGCTCGACTCACCAGCTCGATGCAGCTCTGAATCTGAGTCAGAAATGGGCAAAAGGGGCAACGCTGCAAATTCAGATTCCGAAATCTCTAAAAGAAGCACCTGTGAGGGACTGACCTGAGCGTCTGTGGCCTGGGGGATGTCAACAGGCAGCGGGGACACATCTCTGGGCTCCCAGGCCCCAGCAAACAGGTTCATTAGGTGGTTATTGAGGTACCTGGGAAGGCCAAACCACCACGTGGGCAAAAATGATGAGAATGACTGCACTGGTCTCCCTGTTTGTCTCAGAGGCTCTAGAAACGTACCAGGAGACTGCTTTTCCCATCAGCCCTTTCGGGGGGTTCTTCACACCAAACTCTTTGGACACCAGGTGGAAGGGATAGAGGGTGTCAATGGGGAACTCGATGAAAACGGGGCCCGGCGTTCCCGACTGAGCGACGGCGAGCGCTTTCCTCAAGGTGGGGACGATCTCCCGGACAGTCCTGATGGACGCGCAGAACTTACACAAGGGCTTGAAGAGCGACATCTGGTCGATGTCCTGCAGGGCTCCTCTGCCCTGTCACACGCAGAAGATGGAGATGTGAGACGGAGAAGCGCAGGCGAACGCTGCCGTCCTGGAGGAATCTAAAACAACAGGCTGAACAGGTGTCAGCGATGATAACACAACACTTCATCAGTTTTTCAGCTACATAGCAGCACAACGAACACACGTGGGAGGCTAAAAAAGGAGAAATAACATAACAAGCTCCAACCCCAACAAGCTAGTTACTAGTTAGCAAGTTTAGCGGAACCTCCATCTTATGTCACATCACTGAATCCAATGAATTCTTCATCCTCAGTAATAAGGATTTTCTTTTGGGTCTTTTGTGTCCAAGTTAATATTTAAATTAGATTTCGGTGGTACAGAAGTAGCACATACCAGTAGAGATCACAGACCTATAGCGCCCTCTACAGGCTGCAGCTAACATGAACTCCTTGCTCATGTCAGTCAGTGTGAATTTAAATAATTATGTTTATTATTTGTCACGTTATAAGCACAGTTGACAGCCAACAGCAGTGCACTCCACCTGTAGCAGTGTACCAGCGGCGCCTCCCATGAGCAATAATGGCGATTCTGCCATTTGAGCGTTCTTCACTGCCGTCACGGTGTTGGTGAGCCCTGGGCCGGCAGTCACTGCCGCCACCCCCACACTGCCTGGATAAATGTAAAACAAAAAACGAAAACATTGATTCCTTAAAAATTCAAATAAAGGAAGAATATTTCTAAAGAGCTAGAAAAGCAGGGAAGGGCAAACTGAGGCCCGGGGGCCACATGTGGTCCGATGACCTATTTAAGCCGGTCCGCAGTGGCTTCACAATAATTTGGAGCCTCATCGTCCGTCTCTAGTTGGACCAGTTCACAGGCTCTGTGAAAATATTTTCTCTGTTAGCCCATCGAGCAGGATTTTTAGTCGATCCCTGATCCTCCTCCTTTAGGTGGTTAGCTTCCTGCACTACCTGGCCGGCCCGTTTATCAAGATCAAGAACCCAATGTGGCCCTTGGGGCTAAATAATGGCCCACCGCTGGTTTAAAGGGAAGCACCTGAGAGTCTCGCTACAGCGTCGGCCGCAAAGACAGCGGTGGCTTCATGCCGGGTGTCCACGATGCGGATTCCCACCTTCTCGCAGGCAACCAGGATGGGGGAGATGTGGCCCCCAACAAGCGTAAAGACGTACTTGACCCCATGGGCGCGGAGCACAGCCGCCACGCTCTCGCCACCGTGCCTCGGGCTCTTCACCTCCGTCTGAAGAAGGGCAAACATCGGATGAGTCCACAAGTTACTGATTGAACGGACTCGGCGAAGTCGTAAAAGAGAAGAAGTGTGGATCTGAGATAAACTGCTGTCAGCGTGAGCTGGAGGCCGATCTAAAGGTCATCCCTCCCTCCATCTATCTGCTCAGCTGCCACTGCAGTGCAGATAGGGCTGTACAGGAGCTTTAAGACGGTAAAACACCACAGCTGGCCAAAGTTAATTTAAATGGAAATCAGCTTGGCGTGCACAAAAAGGAGCTTACAAAACAATAAAATTATATTGGGACAAGATATGAGACTTTGGGAAGGTTGTACATCAGGTCATTTGCAACGTGCAGGAGCAGCCACGGTTACAATGACCGGCATCGACCCACCTTGTGAAATAATTGATAAAGTAGACCAAGTTTGTAAGCAAACAAAAGTCCTCCTGCAGCTATTCCAACAGCGCAACCAAGAAAGGTACAAACGCAACATCCCGACTCCATGTTTAGAGTAAATAAAGCGCAAAGTTTCAACTTAGCTAAACTTGTGTCCGATCTAATAGCTTTGCTCGGCTAGGCTAAAGTCCTGTAGCTTCTCCTGCGACCGCGCTGGTGTGATTTCCTAAATCGTCAATTTGTCAGCATAACCGCATGTGAAATCTGACGAATGAACGTTAGTGGCAAACGCAGAGGAGACGTAAAACGAACACTTGTGGAACTAAAGGAAGATTGTCAACTTGTCACAGCGCCCTGACAGAGAACTAGCAGCGGACGTCGTCACAAAACATAATGCACGGAAACGCACGAGCAACGTCCGGCTGGTGATTTCAAAATAAACTTTCTGCCCACGCATTCATTACATGTCTTAGACGTTCCGGTCGTCAACCTGTATTATTACGAAACATGCGTCTATACAAATGTATACAAAATAGGATAAAAGACTGTGTCATTTGTTTAAATGCAAAAGTGCTCTAGACGCTTTTGTCCGAAATACAGTAGCTGAGAAAAGGACAACAGCTTTTCCGGTGATATTTCCTTCCTCTTGACACTGGTTTCTGACGTCCTATCGTTGCGGTTTCTTTCATAAAAGCCCTCTGCTCAAATTAGATGCCTGGCAAAGTCTGCAACCCTGGCAATGTGTTGTCTTTTTGACATATCTATGAATGCCATTTGCTAATGAAAAAAATTCAGTTTATAAAAATATACATTTAACATTAACTATGTAAGACAGGAGAGTACCATAAAGTCACTGGCATTAGAAATTCAAGTGAAATTCAAGGTTACCAAACAAGGAAAGGGTTATTAGAGTGATCCAATTGAAAAGGACAGTTATAAATGGATAAAAATTAAAACTTCGCTGTACTCTACAAGCACAAAACTTTATAGGCTACCTGCTAAACACTATTCTGCACACATCTTTGTGTCTTTATCTTACAATCGTTCAACCGTGTGTGTGTGTGTGTGTGTGTGTGTGTGTGTGTGTGTGTGTGTGTGTAGGGGTTGGGGGTAATCACCTGTAATATGCATGAAATCAGAGTCCTTATATATAAAAATGCTTCTGTATACTACAAAATGTTAGTAATTAATTGAATGTTGTAATACATGTTGGCTATAAATTACAATAGCTGCAGAGGGAGAGGTCTGTAACACCATGAGCTGAGCTGGTCTAGTCAAACATGACCTCAGGCCAGTCCTTAGTGACTGCTGACCTTTGAACTACCTGCACGGAAACACTTGTCACCTCACCACAGCACTGGGTCAAACGTCCCTTCATTCTGGGAGTTTCCACCAACCACCTTAGGCTTGTGTCTTTGCTTAATAAACACCAACCTGGCCGTAAACAGTCCCTGATCATAAGAGCTTACGCCTGAGTTTCATAGAATAGAGCATAATAGAATAAAATAGTATATAATAGAATAGAGTAGAATAAATACTTTTATTTATCCCAGTATTTATCTCTCCGGTAGGTGGCGCTGTTGCTCTACAAAAGGCCGTACGCTTTTTAAATAACAAATAATAAATAAATAGGCTCAAAAATTATTTTATTTAGTTGAATTATTAAAATATCATGTCTGTATTCATTACTTGTGACTTTTAATATGCTCTTTATTAAATATGCTAGTATAACGTTCTGTATAAATGTATGCTTTTGTTTTAATAAATTATACTGACAGGCAATGTTACATTTCTCTGGAGAATATGATGCAATTGAAGAAAATACAGTATTAAACACAGTTGAATGAAACTGCAGTGCAAGACAACACATTAGGGTAAATTATTTAAATTAAATCTGACTTTCACACACAGAAATTTGCATAATTGTTCAACCATCAACTAAACAACAACTGGATTATTTCAAGTTTTTTTTCTTTTTTTTTTTTTGTTATAGGAGACAAAATACTTTTAATCTAAAAACTTTCTAAGTGCTACTACAACACCCGATAGAACAAAACAAAACAAAAAATAATAATAATTTGAAATAAAAAGGCAGACAAACACATAACCACACTTTTTTCAGCTAATCAGATCTAAATGCTAACCTCAGCCAATGAGTTATAAAGGCCTTTCTTAATACAGTAAGGTGGGAAAACGTTGTTTTATTAATGGCTTTTAGACATGTTTCCAGAAATATGGAAGCATTCTGTAGGAGAACAGGGGAAGTATAAGGCCTATTGGAGTAACCTCGCAGACACGCAGCTGATTCCTTCTTCAGCCAGATGAATGGCTGGCAGCCTGCACAGTTCTCTAAAGGGTCTGGTCGAGCTGAGCCGTTTACTTGGATCAGCTGAAGGTCAACAACGAAAGGGCTCGATAAAAGATCACCGTATAAAGTCATCAGATGTTTTGGAGATACAACAAGATGCTTCAGACCAGGATCCTTCACTTCCCTTTATGCTTTCTGCTAATGTTCACTCAAGCAACAATTAACCATTTAGAAAAACTGTGAGAAGTAACTCAACTAAATAAATAAAATTCATGCGCATTGAAACTTTGGAAGCTGCGTTTTTGTGCTTTTATTACTTTTTGTGCGAACCTGACCCGTTAAAGGTTGTTAAAAAGAGCAGGCATCACTATTTGGTCAAAATCTTTTGCAGTTCATGTGGTTTTTGTACACCCACTCTTCACCCCTGACTGCATAAATTCAAAACTGTAACCTTTACTTTATATTTTAACTAATATCAAAAGGTATAACGGTGCTTCATGATTACTCATCTTAAAAAAAAATACCATTTCAACATTCATTTGATTGTCATATTAACTATTTCTGTGCTTTTCATTTCAAAATCAAACAAGTCCTCAGGTTAAGGACCAAGTGTGAAATTGAGCTTTTGAGCACACAAATTGGGACTGAAAAGAGAAATTAGAGCACAAATCACCGAACATCTTCCATGCAGCAAACTGGTCAGATGACACTATTATAACATGAATATTGTGTATTCGATCTGCACCGCAATATAGCTCAAAGCATTTGCACTTACAAAGACTCTTGTCAACTGTGTTGTTTGACTATCAGTGCGAGCTTTGGGGGAGACTCCTCCACTGTGTGATCGGGCATCGGCTGGATCAGGCCTGAGCGTCACACAGCTTTAACAGCATCGCTCTAAATGCTGCATGCAGTTTGTCATCAGAGGGAGAAAATCACTACGCTGCCACCTTGAGCTTGGCGCCCGCTCATCATCCAACGCTGGTCGACCACAGAGTAAAGAGTGCAGATGGTTCCTTAGCAACACAGTAGAAACTCGTATAGGAGAGAACTTAAAAACCTCCCGAGACTCAAACCAGTCATTCGGCCTTTCTGACTGACGGCCGCGTGATCGCTCCGGCCTTACAGCTCCAAGAGAAAGATAAACCTAGGAGACGTCAAATTAGGTCAGCGTTGTGGCCACAGAGGAACCACGGCTGCAGCAGCCTCTCGGCGTCCAAACGCGACGTTTTGAATTCGAATCCAGATTCTGTGTCATTTATGACCTCCAGGGGATTTAAATTCAAGTACTTTTTATCAGATAGGAGCATAATTTGTGTTAAAACAACACTGCATACACAAGTTTAATGCTTGTGTATGCACTCAGACAAGTGCAGATTTAAAAGGATGCTACAATAACAAACTGCGTGAATAATTAATGATAATAAACAGTGTTCTGGGGAGCCAACTGTGCTCAGGGGGAGGAAAAACGCTAAACACTACACCTTTTTTACTATTATGTAGTGACTGTGTGGAGTCAGTTTTGCACGTGAGAAGCTAGTTAGTTAACAAGGGCACATCAACAAAATAACAGCCGCTGAGGGTGAAGTATTTAATAATCAGTGTGAAATTAAAATGGCTTGATCGGTTTTCTCGTCCTCACCCGTCGCTCTCCTGTCCCGTATCTGTATGAAGCTGCTTCCTGCTTCCCCTCAGTGCCCGATTGCCTCTTCTTTGTGCGCTGTTCCAATATTGTCTTCTCATTATTTCATTATCTTCTACCTGTCTTGGATCATCTACCATTGTTTAGTGATCTGGACTTGGCTGCTATGAGTCATTCTAGACTGAAAAAAAAAACCCGCCATAGGTCACATGACCTTTATCAAACTCAATACATGCTACTGCATGACTACTCTGAATGTGACAGGTGATGACTTGGTGAATACGACAGCTATAAATCTCTCTTTTTCCTTTTTCACACTGGCCTTTGGGGCTCTGTTGGCCCAGAAGGCTCCACCCTCGGCCTGGTGTGCCGTCGCCGCTCTCGCCGAGCCAGTCTGATAAACACGCGTCCTGTGCCATTGTTATGTGGATCACGTACACATTTATTTCCCATGAGTGGCTAAGGCAATTATCTATTTAATCCTGCCAGAAATATTGGGTTTAATGTCCCAAAAACATTCTCCAGCTACATCAAAACAAACAGGAATTAATTCTTTCTAGTCATTCTTTATTTCAAGGGAATGTTTATGTAAAAAAAAAAGCTATGGCTACATAGGAAAGGGGTTGACACTCTAGTGTAACAGCACAAATAGTTCACAGCGATACAGCAAACCAGCGTGAGCATTTGTTGGAGTCAAGGTAAAAGTATGGATGTTTGAAAAGTGAAGACAACAGATGGGTCAATGTGTGAGTAGACCGGACATAAAAATACCACCTAGAAAGTGCCGTAGTGATGAAACGACTGATTTTCTGGGGGGAATTGTGTCCTTGACATATCCGTGCTCCGCAGACTGCAGCACACGCAGTCGCAGCTGGAGCCGACTGTCCATTTCTGACTTTCGCCCTCCACAGTGGTTGTTCACTGAGACTCCTGTCCTTGATTCAAATCCCTAAAATCTATCAAAGGCAATTTGGAAAATGTAAACATGTAATGTAAAATGTGGGTGTTTTAATCCTTTCTGGGGTGTTCAGTTTCTATGGATGTGAGCATTGCTTTGTAATGAATGCTAATGGGATGTGTTCCAAATGTCCGTCAGTGTTTGGTTTAGAGTGGAGCTAAAGTCACTGGGACCGTACATATTGTGGCTCTGGCTGGTAGAAGATTAAGTCAGCGTTTTATTTGTTATTATTTTAGGACAGGTTAAGGTTGCTCATAAATGACTGTGTAGTTGTGACCATCTACCACCTAAGGCAGAGGTGGGCAAACTGAGGCCCAGGGGCCACATGTGGCCCGATGTACTATTTAATCCGGCCTGCAGAGCCTTTACAATAACTTCTCCAAAAGCCAAATTAAGAAGGTTGTCAGCATGATTGGTTAGAAAAAGGTCCAGCCCCCCGCCCTCTCTTTACCTAGCATGCTAACACGTCCCTATAAGAAGGTGGCGCCAAACATTGTTTGAGACTTCATCGTCTATCATCCAATTTACAGGCTTTTCAACTATAGATATCCAAATGAAGATATTCGCATCAAGCCGACATTTTAGTCAAACTGACGTTTCGGTCTAATTGTAGAACCGCAAACTGTCATGCACCGACTTTTTGCATGTTCGATTTGCTGCAGATTTCTCTCTGTGTCCCTTGTAAAAACTGCTTTTGTGTGCTTCACTTTCCTATTAGTAAAGATTACCCGTGATGCACAAGCTGGTGGCAATCATGGCCATTAATGTGGTTAAGAGGATTCATGCAGAAAGAGCATAATCTTTCCTAATTGGTTTATTTCTTCCAGACTCGGTTTCAGATGTAACACTTGGCTTCACAACATTGTTAATTAGGCCACGGCTTATTTATTTTAAATTCGAATACATTATGCTAACAGTGTAATTTTGCAGCATTTCTCTGTCCTCTGAATTTTAGATCATCTTAGATTGTATAAAACTCATCACATTTTAATGTCTGAGGCCTCTGTTGATGCCTGACGTCTCCTTGTGTCATGTTCTTTAGTTTCCTGATAGCTTGTGCTATATTCATTACTTGAAATAATGTGTTGAAAATAAAATACAATGTTAAATAAAGGTTATTTGTGAGTGCAGTCTTCTCATTCTTGAGCTATACAAGTGGAGGTTATTAGCAATCTTATTGCATTAGGTTTATTGTTTTTTTTTTTCTGAACAATATTCACCTTTCCACCTTTCCAATAACTAAAAACGAATTCTAAGCCCCAACCCATATCAGTAGTTAATACTTTATGCTTGCATACTTTCCATGATGAACCATCATTTCTCAAATTATAAGGCTCTGTTATCTGTGTCTGGCAATTAAAGCGCTAAGGAACCATCTTTGGAGAAATGTATTCATCCTTTGCCAGAGCTAGTTGTTTCTCTGAGTCATCTGTTCTTTTGTTTGTTTTTTTTTCTTTCTATTGTTATTGTCTCATCATACTTCAGTAAATAGTCGATCCAGAACCAGTTCCCATTAGGCTGAACAAGGATACAAGTATACACTCATGGTTTAGACATGAGTTTGTGTGTTTCTTTTCCCTCATGATGCAAATATTAGTCCGTAGGAAATCAGAGCCATGTCCTCTTGAAGGAAAATGACTCTGCAGTTGTGTTGATCAAAGGGATTGTCTACCAGTTGAAATGTGTGTATCTGTGTGTGTGTGTGTGTGTGTGTGTGTGTGAGAGAGAGAGAGAGTGAGCAAGTCCATGTCCACAATGTCACAGGTGGCTTTTGCAATGCGCCTAGCAACCACAAACGTGACCTAATTCTTAGACGAGATAATGTTGATATATTGATATTATTCTGTGCTCAAATCATAGAGGAGATGGAGGTCACATGGTGCCTTGCAATGTTGTGTTTTAGAGAGGAGTCATAGCCACATTATTTTATGCTGCAGTCTTAGATGTGACGTTAGAGACACAGTACCAAAGACACTTTAAGGCAGTAAAGGCTCATTTAGACCGACTTAGTGTCTACTTTGTCTTCTATTCTGTTGTGGTTTCTAGTGGGTTCCAGAGAGACCACTGGCGTCTTCGTGCTGCCTTTTCACACCTCAGGCAAAGCTGATGGCAAATTGGATTCTAGTGGAGACAACGTAGAGCAGACACAGTAGTTTAAAACTGCCTTTAAGATGAAATTTTATAACATCTCTGCTTGAATAACCTTTGATTTCTAATTCAGTTGGTCTGTATTTGATGTCTGGTTCTCGAGTATGATATTGTGTGCATATATAAAAGAAACTATTAGCCAAATACTTTGTCAGAAAAATAATTTTCTGCCTAAAAGTTTTTTTTTGGGTTTAAGTTCGAAATCTGTAACTTGTCTAAACTGTAATAAAGGTCATCCTTTTAATTAGTAAAATGTTAACTCATGACAAAAGTAGGGTTGTTGTAGATTATTTTGATAAGTAGATGCTACCTAATGATCCAGCAGACACATTCACTTCAGACCCGAACACATTAAAGAGGTTAATCACAGGACGTCAATGCTGACCCCTCTTATCAATAATGAAAATATTGTAAAATCACTAAGGGAACATAGTTCCACCTCGTTTAAAAGCCAAAGTGAAGAATCTGTCTTTAACAGAAATTCCTTTGATGGGGTGGGTGGAGAGCAGACGCTGTAGGCTTTCAGACAGATCTGGACAAACTGTCAGAGCTTGATTCATGCGTCAGTGGTACTGGTCACGGTCCAGTTCAGCCTGGGATCCTGGCCCAAATGAAATGTCAATTCATTGGAAAGAAACCTCATGATAACATGAAAAAATGATAAGATGGGAAAATGCTAACATGAGATTCCTTTTGGATGCAGGGACGAGGCTGAGCTGGTACGCCAGCCATTACCACCCATCTGATCAGCCATTACAGGAGATCATGTACTGGGTTCATGTTTATTTTCAAACACACAGACACATTTCTACCTTTAGGGGAAGGCCCAGAAGCATTTACCTAAAGAAACTAATGTCAGGTGACATTTAATCGGTTGGTTTTGCATGAACAGCGTAACGCTGCAGTCCTCTTGCTCGTTGTTTTTCATACACTTGAATTTGAACAGGATGCAAAAGAACCGCCCCCTCACTTTCACGAATGATTGAGCAGTAACCTTTGGTGATGAGCTGCCCCTGAACAAGACCTTCTCTCCTAAGTACCTTTCTGTGGGACTAGTAGTAAACATCCAGGTGATGCATCAGTACACAAAGAAACTGTCCCCTTTTTCCAAAAGAAAAGGAGAGGAGAAAGGTCTAATTACCTCTGATCATTTGCTGATAGAGGTTTTTATTGATGTTCTTCAGAGGATCTACAGTATATTCAAACCAGATGGAGCTTGTCTGACTCGCCTTCACCCTAAATTGCGTCCTGCTGACAGAACCATTACTTATGGCCCAGAACATTGACGTGGTCTTGTGAAAAACTGTAGGTACTTAATTATGACAAAGCAGGTTTTTATTGTCATGTAAAGAGGATAAAGACAGTGTTTTAATCAAACAATTGGCTGGGAGGGAATTTTTTTTTTTTTTGTCATTATGCACAATATCCAACAAGGATATTAGGCTTTGAATACTATTACATCAGCACTTCTGAGACCTTCTTGATATTGTGTTTCTGCACCTCAAAATAGGTCCACAGTTTCATGTACCTGTGATGTCCTCACAGCAGGTACTCACTCAGGTATGTACCAGACTGTGAGACCCAACCTTCTCAGGTGAAGTGTTCTCAGAAGTGTTAGAGATAATCCAGTTTTTATATCTGGTTTGTGATTCTTTTGCCACCAAAAAAACAACAAAAAACAAAAACCAGCCCAACACAGGTGAGATTGTTCTCAGTTATTTATTTCTCTTAATTCAACTAACAACTTTCTCTGAGACAGAACTGCTGGGTCAAATAAACAACGATAAAAGTCACATGCATAAAGTGAGAATCATGAGTTTGGAGGATGACAGCAGACAGCAGATATGAGAAAAAGGAAGGTGTGTTAACTGTATTGTGCCTTGGAGCTGTCAGATTAAATGCTCATTAGCTAACAAAAATACTGTAGAGCTTGTCCCGTGTACATACAGTAATTGAGTAGAGTTCCAGCAGACCACTTTGTGAATATTAGATATTGCTTTATACAATCATCTGTTGGAAAAACACTATTTTCAGGATACAGCCCTTAAAATTGTTCTGCTGCTTTAAAGAGAATGGAAAATGGTCATCAGCGTAGAACTTTGCGGAGGAGCTTGAATATTTTACACTTTCTGGACTGCATCTGAACTGGAACGTAGTTTTTTTCCATTAAAATCTACAAATGGCCGCTCTGGCTGTCTGAACAGCAGTGATGTAAAGGTTTGTGTGTGTGTGTGTCTGTGTGTGTGTCTGTTTGTTGGTGAGTATGTGCACCTTTTGGTGAGTATGTGCACCAATTGCTGATCTACTAAAGTTCCATACAATAATCTAAATGTTCAGCACACTCTAAATTGTATCTGCATGCTTTTTTACAGTGTCACAAAGTGCAGCTGGAAGATATAGATACCAAGGACAAACACTTAATCAAAATAAATAATTAAATTAATATATTATTTTTTTTTTTCTAATAAATAATGAGCGTTGAGTTGAAAAAAATAGAACCAATCTCATCAAGGCTGGGATCTCTGGTCTTTTGTCCAGTGTATTGTAATCAGAAAACAGCCATTTTGATGGAGAGATACAACAAAGCTGTTTTTTTCCTTTTAAATTCACATCATGACATGTTGTGTAACATGTGTCAACATACACACCCCTGCACTAAAGAACCTGAGAGATGTAACATCTTTGTACATACAAAAGTGTGTTTTCCCGCCTTGTTGGGAGGGAGATAAGGAGAAATAATCTGGCAATATTACAGAAATGTCATGTTTGAATTATTTCTTGCTATTTTTAGCGAGCACTTGATGAGAAGCTCTACTGCGTATTAAAGGCAGGCAGGTGATTTATCATGTTCAGACGAGATCTCAGTGTTGTTGGCGGAGAATAAGTGTGTTACAGCGTTCAACCACTCGCCCTCAAATCTAATGATGTCTCACTTTAAAGGTGAGGCAGCCGCTCCTTGCAGTCGAACAGATGGATGACGTGAAGTACTCTTCTTTTGTGCTTTTCTTTAGCCGGCTGTCATTATAGAGTAGCATGCATCTTATGTTTTGTGAAGGCCAATGGGTTTATTTGAGAGGTTGATGCTGTTTTATTGTCCTAACCTGCTGATTTTATGCCTCTGTTATGATTTAGGGATATCTGCCCATGGATAATCTAATAAATGTGATTCAGGAACTGCTAAAGAGAGGTTGAAGCCTTTTTTAGTCCGCTGGTAATATGCAATGTATGTCTTTCTGCCCTGTACACTGACATACAGTCCAGTTGCAAAGTTTAAAAAACCTTTCGCTTTTTCACATTTTGTATGTTTTTGGTCTTAAATAAAATGATAATAATAATAATAATTAAAAAAAAAAACAAAACAAAAACAAAAACAAAAAACTATGGTTAATTGACACTCAATACCATAGAATGACAAAGTGAAAACTAAATTTTAGTTTCTTCGGCTCTTTTTTCTTTAGGTAGATCCATTACAACTGCAAACATAAACGTTGCACTGAGTGTTCAGACTCTTTGCTTTGGCACTTGAATCTTATCTCTGGGCTTCCTCCATCATCTGTGAGATGTTTCCACCTTTCGCAGATTTAACTGATTGGACACAATTTGGGAAAACACACCCATGTCAATATAATGTCTCAAAGCAAACTCCAAACCAGGAAGTTAAAAAAAACTTCAGGGTTATATCTGGAAATTACAAAACATTTCTGCTGCAAAAATCAAGCAAAGTGTCTAAACACTTGTGTCAACATGATGTAAATCACTTTTTCTTTATACATCTCTAACTTCAGTTTTCATTTTGTCACCCTGCAGGACTGAGCGTATGCTGAGGTAAGACCAGAAGGCCTTGCTCTTTGCTGGTGACATAATTTAAACAGTTACGCTCTGCTCAGTAGAGCCCAACTGTAAATGCTGATGGTTATTCCTTAATGGCATCAATACTAATTAACACATGATCTCATCTAAAATCCACCAGTTGTGTGGGATTAATACATCATGGCGTAGTTTTGTGTGACTCGTTCTGTATGTAAGCATTTTAGACTTAAGTACAGGTTGGTTAGATCTTCGTGTTCCGGGTCATTTTTGGCCATTATCAGAAACTCTGACGCTTATAATCACAAAAGTTCATAGCAATATTTGAATGTGAAATTGTGGACCCGAGTAATGTGACGAATGAGTGATTTCTCCCCATTTTCAACGATACGCCAATGGAATCGAAGTATGACACTGAGGGGGTGGTTGTTGTGGCCAACTGAAGACAGACACAAATGCAAACAATGGCTTACACGAACCTTTGCCAGCCAACGACTATTATAGTGCACTTTGTGTTACCCAATTAGTAACACGCGTACCATTAATTCATGCATTGGCACTTGGTGTGCACCCATGCATCATCATACATCATGATGAAGGATTCTCAGTGTGGACGAGAGCGTTTCCCCCCCCTCTAACTACAGTAATTACAGAAGAGTGGTTGTATTAGAAATGATCCATCCTTGTCATGTGAGGTTACTATTTACACTCGTTTTCCAAATGAATTGTCATTTATGT
>CAAE01014620.1:25596-35727 GCA_000180735.1 Tetraodon nigroviridis | reverse complement strand
GGGTACATTTCAAATAGCAGTATGTCTTCAGTGTATGTGTGGCTTCCACTCCGAATGGAAGCGATGCTATCCAACCAAGCATGGAGTGAATGCAGTGTAAGAGTCTGGAAAAGTCAGCAAGTGGTTGGGGAACCTCTTGAAACAAATCAAATTACATCAAAACAAACACTGTAGACTTATCAAAAGAACATTTCTTCCCTTACTGTGTTCAGTCAAAAGGAAACTCCGCATGAGATTCGTGCTTTTTGTCCAGGGAGATGATATGGTCCTTAAGTCAAAAAGAGTTACCCTCTTGCTTCAAGTGCAGACGTAGGTACATTTTTTTTCCGTGCGCATTTTTTAAGTGACAAAGGTTCTGCATGTTGAGATGAATCCACCGGCTAAATGATTTTCACATTGTGCTGTCTCCATTTTTCCTCAGCAGGTGTTGAAGGTGCAGCATTTCCTCTCTGAATGTGAGTCATCTTCCAACAAACAAATCTGTGCTTTAATTTTCATTTAATTGCATTTGATATAGTGATTGAGTCCACATTTTAAAAATGTTGGGCTGATTCAGGAGGATCATATCCTCCGTATGTTAAGGACATGATAACAAGTTGCAATCATCAGGGGCCACTTTTTCCTGGGGAGGTCCAATCACCTGGAACAGAGAAGATTCCAGTAGTTCAGCACCAGCAAAATGCTCTGATTACAGTCAATTGAACCTGCTCATTCCTTTGCTGACATTTAATTACAGGAAACAGCTGCTGTAATTACCCTAACATGAACTACAATTAAACAAAACAATATCGAATATGCGAAAAACACCTGCTCCCCACGTACCCCGCTGAAACATCGATGAAACCAAAGCTGCCTAGAGAGCGGACCTTCGCAAGGCCCCCTCAGAAAATCCACCCCTGAGTTTGTTACCCCAAACTAATCAGTCTTTTACAGACAACTTTTAATTTTTCTGTACACCTCCTGATCCAGATAAAGGAGATGTATGGATACGTCCAACGACAGGCCTTCCGGGCCAGTAGGGGGCACTACAGTCAAGATCGCAGTTACAAATACCAGAGAAGAACAATAGGAGCATCTGCAATCAAACAATTTTTATTACCTGAATGGAACTGGAACTGGGATAGCAAGATTTTTTTTCACATTAGGTTAGAGGTTATTTTTTAACCATTCAAACCTTTTTTAATTGGTAGATGAGATACTGTGAGGAATACAAGGACAAAACTGAAAGCAGGATTCATACACGATTAAAATCATCCAGTTTATGTCTACAAACATACATACCATCCTAAATTATTATTTTTTACTATCAACTTGATTTTAAAAAATTCAGTTGACCATAATTCTATTTGGTTGTTGTAAAAAGAGATTAAAAAAAAAATAGCATTTTAAATAGTATTTACCATAATCTGAGAGAAACTGGTCAAATCTCAACATTGGGGTCGGTAAATCCCTTTTTTCCCTCATTTACAAGGACAGGCTTCTCTGTTCTTGTGTGCCAAACAAGTATCTGGAAAAAAAAAAAAAGCAAACGTTAGATTTGAAACTCCTGGTTTTTGTATGAATGTAAATATGAAGCTCCAGCCTCTTGACATTAAAATGTTTAGCATTAAAAAAACAGTTTCCTGCATTCTCTTTACTTTTCTGCACGTTTGAACCATCCTTTCTTTCATCTTACTGAGGCAGCCATCATGAAATATGTATGAGCTGTGTTTGAGACGTGCCAGGAGCCCACTCTCCCCCTCTCAGGTGTAGAGGAAGGTTAACAGTTGGTGCTTCTTGTGGAGTGTAGATTATAAGGAGGAGAGATGTTCGCAGCTACCAGTGCTTTATATTTGTCCTCCCCACCCACTGTCTGAGGCCACCCTCATCTATGAACAGTGTGACATCCTCAGTGAATCCTAACTACTTGTTTTTCCATTTGCTCCTGTGATTGAACTCCCTGAATCTGTAAAAGTGGAATCATGGCTAGCCAAAGCCCCCTGGCTGATTCCTCGTTGCTCACAGAGGTTCAAGTGATGTGACCTGCATGGAGCGGAGGCTGCATCAAAAATGGCGTAGGCAGGCAGCGAGAGGAGCCGTGCAGCTGCCACTGTCGAATTCTACTTTAATTGTCTGAGGGCTAGAGTGCACGTGGGCAGTCAAGAGGTATAATCAACGACAATGATCTTTCCAGCCCTGCATTTATTCACATTTTCATTTCAGAATAAATCTAATGATTTGAAAATTTTAATTGATTTTTTTTAACAACCATTTTTTGAGCTACAGATTCATGCCGGGACCCTGGTTGGATCACATGACATGAAAAACATCAGTCCAAAAGTCAAATATTGCATTTATCGTGTCATGTTATAACATATATCGACATTTTTACTAGAGTGTGAGAAGGCAACTTAAGAGATAGACAGTTGTTTTTCTTGCTAGTGGAATAAAATCTGTATTACCTTGTATGACAAAAATAAACATTGATACCAAATATTATAAATAAGTTACCTTAGTGCAATTGGCTGCTTTTGGCTCCAGGTCGTTGAGTGTGACAAGTTCACGCAGCAAACTACTTTCTTGGTAACCTCCTTTTACCCCACGGAGCTTAAAGTATGCCTGGGGCTTGAAGAGGATGAGCCTCAGATTGATGGCGAAGCCGGCCATGTCGATGGCGAACGGCCGGTGAGGGTCAAACACGGTCTTCCAGCCGTAGACTTTCCCAGCTGCATTGACCTTCGGGGACTCGTACCGTAATCCTCCCACGAAGGCCACCGGCCACACCGAAACCTTGCGAGTCGACCTCATCTGGCAAATGAGAGTTTGGAAGAAAAAAAAAAAAACGAGGCAAAATGAGGATTCAATTCAGAGTTTGAGCATCAACCAGCTGAGCAGACGTTTGACTGCTCCTGCTCTTTTTCATCCAGCTAAACCGAACTTGGTCATTTAGTTGTGGGCAGCTGACACGCTGCTGGATGAAACCAGGTCACCCACATTGTTCAACAGCTGCCCTACAAAAGGGTAATGAGACATAACTAGATTTAATGAGTCTAAGCCAACTGAGCCAAGAGGCTTTGAAGGAGCCAAGCCATTAGAAGAAGTGGATGTCGCCGATGTGCGACCGAAGAGCTCCTTCAAGGGAGAAACATCCACCAGCGTCCTCTTTTTTTATGTTGAGTCCTTTAATCTTCCAACATAAAAGAATGCAGCTGTTTCCACCCTGTCTGCCTCCTGCTGAGTATTTGCCCAGCAAGAGCTGCTGCAGTCAGAGAATATGATACGTTTACCCTCATGAATTATGAAGGATTTGCATTACAGCCGTTTAATCAAAGCAACACAGCAGAGTTAATGATGCTGGTGATTTTTGTCTTGTTTTCTTTTTTCCTCATCAACTGTTCATGCATGCATTTATCATCGCATGAATAAGATGAAAATGTTTTCTTGTCATCCTCGGTAGGGATACTAACAGAGCACTTGTAATTGTTGGGAATATCAAATGTGAAGTCCTTTAAAAGCAGAAGATTGAAGCACTTTTTAGGCCAAACACTATTCAAGACCTTTATTGTATTTAATTTTATACATATCGTTGTTTTAGGTCAGAAATAGAATATGTGGAGGGCCTAGAAAATTGTGCAAACTCCACTAATTTCAATAAGATACTGTAATTTAAAACATTCGTCCTAAAATTAAAAAAAAAACAAACAAAAAAAACCCAAAAAAGCAAAAATAAAAAAAAAAACAGACTTTTTTTCTTTTTTTTTCCTTTGGCAATGTGATAAATTTCTACCCATTAAAGCACTATCAACTGGACAAATTTCTATTTCTCATAAATCCAGTCCAGTGGCAAAAAAGGGTACTAAAATGCAAAAAAAAAAAAAATAAAACCCTTCAAAAAAACCAAATGAAAAAACCAACAGATTGATTGTGTTGATGGGGAAAGTGTGGCGTGTCCTGACAACTCTCTTAAAACATTGTTAAGTGAGACTGAACGTGCGTGAGCTGCTGTATTAGATGTGTGCTGACAGGCTCTTGGGTGGAAGCTTGAGCGGATCAGAGGGAAGCAGAGTGGAAACTGTTCTGGGCGAGCCCAAGGGCTTATGGGAATCTGAGAGACAGCAGCTATGCCTTGGCACACACGTGCACGTTCACCAAGTTTTGTAGAGTGTTTAGGTTAAAAGGGGCTGGTAATCATCGGAGAGATCTGCTCAAAGACACGCACAAACATTGATTGTCAGGATCTTTTTTTTTTTTTTTTACAGCTCTAAAGCTCTTTGTCTTAATTAATTAGGCATGATCATAATTGTTTTTTCCATTTTCGCTTCAGTATTCCCTCCCTTTTTTGTGTCTGAATGGGTGTGTACTAGCTGTTGGTGCAGCACCGTGCGATAAGGTTTGTGATTTAACGCGTTTAGGAACTGTGCGCTTTTGAGCAAACAGGGGCTGCTCAGCACAACTGAACCACACTATATTTAGTTTTCCTCCAAAATATTCAAAATAGACCCTGAGAGGTGAGGCCTGACGTTGACGGGATGCTCAAAAGAGCAGATTAATAAAACAAATTCTCGCTGCTCTTCTTCTAGTATGTAGACAGTATAAATTTGTATTTTTTGTAGTAGTTTTTGTTAACTGTGTTGTGAGGTTTTTTTTTTGTAACATTTTAATCTTTTCAGTTAGAAAGGCAGCAGGTACAAAGACATAAAACGGCAAATACGTTGTTCAGTATTTTCATATGGTGTTGAAGTCTTTTTATCATTTCCAATGGTCGTTAAATACCAGTCATGTGGTTTGAGCGGAGGGAGGACTTTGTCCAAGCAGAGGTTGTCCTGATGATGCTGCAGCCTTATTTTACTGTCGGCAGACGATAGTTTTAGTCAACTATCTGTTTCCTGTCACCCTTTCTCTTTCTCTCAATCTTTTCATTTATATTGCTCTCCCTGTCGTTATTCTGGCCGATAAAAGGAATGCTGGAAGTGACAGAGTGCCTCTATGGTCGACTAAGCACTTTGGCTGATTCCCAGAGAAAGGTAACGACAGGCCCCGTCAATACGAAGCGCTCCATTTACTACCGAGCCAGTCTGCACCACTAACAAGACCCGAGGCTGATAAACAGCAGGTGTAGAACATGTCCGCTCAGGTGATTCAGCTGGTGACAGGGTGAATAATATGAGATGCACTGACTATTTGCACCAAATAAATCCCTGCAGTATTGATTAATTACTAAAAATTACATTTGGTATCTGCACATGTATAGTTCAAATCCTCTTCTTCCTGTCATAGAAAAGTAAAGTTTCCTATGCCAAATTGTAAAAACATCAGTTTTGGAAACAACCTGAACAGTCAGATTCTTAAATTAATTGTGTGAACAAATTATGTCTGTTTTTAAATGTTTGAAACACTTTTAAAAAGAGCTGTCAAAAATTAGCACATGAATGCTTTAGGATTTAACGCAGTCTAATGCAGTTGATGCAGTTATCGTGTGTCCACAGTTACCTGGGCTGCTAACACTGTGAATTCTAATTTCTGCATCCTGCAAGAAGATTTTGTTAGATCCAAAAACACTTTGCTGACTGTAAAGAACCGCCTCAGTACTAAGCACATGCTAACCGAGGCGGCAAGTTTTGATGCAGCACTTGGAATGTTCGATATTTACCTGCACCCTTAACAATAAAAAAAAAGATCTAATTGAAACAAAACTCACAATTTCAGATTCCTATGTTTGTTCTGGGGAGCCAGGATTAATGACATTGATAGTTAGTAAGTTTGATTTGTTAGCGATTAATTACTTCCTAAGTGTGTCACAACGGACCTGCTATTTAGAGCGGCTACTTAGAGCTACTATTTGCAGCGTGGCTGCAGCGTTCTTCTCTACAACTCAGCATCCAAATCGTCCCCTGAGCCCCCACTGGCATTTTAACACATCTATCTTGCTAAAACACAGCTCTGTGTATGCATGCCTTTCTCCATCCACCTGCATCATACAGACCTCCCACAGTCTTGTTTGGCACCTCACATTCTGTTAGTCTGTCCTAAAATTACTCATTTTCTCAAAATGACCATGAGGCTTTAAGTAGCTTTTAGTAGCACATTATTAATCAAATATAACTCTTAAATAATATACCACAAAAAGCACAGACGTGACACAAATTTACTTACAAAACTTACCAAAGTTACTTACAATATTTATTTTCAGATGAAAAAAAAAAAAATTGAATATATCCCATGGCACGAGTTTCAGTGGTACTGTAGAGTTTTAGCTTTAGTGGAAGAAAATCTATTATTTTTAATGGGTGTTTTAGAAAAACAGTGAAATATGAATTAATGACTCAAACCTTCCGGTGCTCACCTCCTCAAACAGCTCCAGGCTGTATGTGTTGTCATCATCAGCAAAGTAGACGATTCCGGCCTGGCTGCTGTTGATGTTGAACGTCTCTCTCAGCCATCGCAGTGCGAGGTTCCTTTGCATGGTTCCCCGGGGGATTCTAGGGTCTCGCGTGTCGCCCCGAAGCTTATAGTTCCTGGGCGTCTCCACATTAAGATGGGTGTAGTTCAGCCCGGTTTCGCGCAGGAGCCGCGTGACGAGAGGCGTTCTCCTCTGCGAGTCCTCCACCAGGATCCAGTGCAGGTTGGCAACATGCAGGAAAGTGTTTGCCAATCGCGTCAGTTCTGCCTTCTGCACTGGCCGACTGTACGTGGGGGTGATAATGTGGATGGTGGGCAGCACATCAGACCAGGGCGGAGGCCTTGTGTACACATACTCGGTCCTCACCACCTCCACAATGTCCTTATCGGAGGCACAGTATTCCTTGGAGTCTTGCGCGTGGCTTCCTGTCTCCCTTCTGCCCTCTGCTCCATCAACTGCAGATGAGGGGATAAGAAGACACGACATGCATTAATCCAACCTTGGGCTGCTCCCTGCAGATGAGCCTCAGGTGACATAGATGTACCTGAAAGCCGGTGGTGTCGCACTGCAAGCTTCTCTGGAATGATAAAGATCTCTTTTACTAGGTGGTGACAGGCTGGAAAAAGTGAAAGCAGTCACTGTGAGAGAAACGGATGGACCGAAAAGCACCCTAAGGAAAAGGTGAGGGGAAAAGTGGTCCTCTAAGTTGTTTTTTGAAGTCATTTTTAGTTTTCTTTAATAATGAAACGGAAATGTAGATGCATCTACCAAAAACCTCCTCCGGATGCAAACATTTGTATTTAGTTTCCCTACTACACTGATTCGTCTAATGAGATGTTTTACTGTCTTTAGACTTCTCATGCTTGCAATTAAAGTATCAGAGCAATACAGAGATAAAAATGAGTTTTTTCATTTGTAGATGATTATAACCCTCACTAAAGAAGCCAGAGGAGCTCTGTATGGAGGTGCCAAAATAAAGATAATTTGTGTTTGGAATTAGATCGCATGTGATGTGGGAACCATATATCACATTCAAAATTTGGATCTAGATTCCAGATCTTAATCAGTATATATGATACACGATGCCAAATACTTGCATGATTGTGCATGATTTGGGTACGACCTTTTCAGTGATATCACAAATGAGCACAACGATGCACGTCTTCATGTTTGAGTTTCTTATTAAAAAAATTGCAGTGCAATGTGGGGCTATAGTTCCTTGGTATTACGAATATTTGTGTATAGGTATTGATATTTTGATACCATCATTGCAAAAACTACTATAATGACCTTATAAAATTGAATCTGTACTTTTTTTCATCATGAATGAGGTTTTTATTCCCTCACTGATTTTAAACAATTAACCCTCAACACAAAAGCCGTCACCATTCTATTGGTCAACATGCTCGAAGGAGCCTGTCAGTAGATTTGATCTTTGCCATTCCACAGATCAACTATAAGAATGCAGTCTTTCAGCTGTAAAGGTTAAAAACAATCTTGCTAGTATGTGTAACAGTGGACTGTGTTACATGAGGAAATGGATCTATCAAATCTAAGACTCAAACACCAAGTTTGTAAGCTCATAAAAATTCTGTGGATGATTCCGCCATGTGTGTCAGTCAGAAAAGATTTTCTTGTTTGCTGTCTCATTCATCATACTTGACATTTTTGCATTTATGATCTGTGGATGGTCATTCAGAGGTATGAATCTATGTAACTGTGAGAAGAAAATCCATACATCTAAACCCAGCGGTAGGCAATTATTTTGCCTGAAGGGCCACACTGGGTTTTAGATCTTGGGGAATGAGCCAGCCAGGTAGCGCGAAAAAACCAATGCTCCAAATGAGCTTGCAGGTTAGCTAAAAAAACCTGCCTATTGACTACTGATGTTTATCCCCACCTTATGAGAGGACGTGTTAGCGAGCTAGGTGGAGGTCCGAACCTTTTTCTAACCAATCAATCTGACAACCCTCTTAATTTGGCTTTTACGGAAATGTTTGTGAAGGCTATGCGGGCCAGACTAAATAGTTCATTGGGCCCCATGTGGCCCCCCAGGCCTTAGTTTGCTCACCTCTGCTCTAAACCTGTTGCTTGATAATGTGCTATGTGTTATTTATTAAATTTTGATGTCATTTGCACTAAGTCATAGAGACGCTGTATAAATTTCATAATGTGCCGCATTAGATAAGTAACCAGCAAAAGCAAAAGATGTGCGAGTGCCTAATGGAACTTGAAGTGACGTGTAGGGCCAATACAGAAGAGCTTTCCAATGATGGAACGAGTGTTATTAAAAGCCTCTGAATGAACAGCCAGCCGTATAGTTTGTGGTTCAAGGACCCACTTCAGGGCTGCTGATGCTGCTGCTCAACAGCAACCCAGTACGAACCCTTGCGGATGGCCAGCAGCGGAGCTATTGCACTTTGGTGCCAAACTGTGATGAGCAGAGTCCAGGGTAACACGATCAACACGATGGCCAGAATATCTCTTCTCTTCGGCATCTCCAGGATTGGTTATCTCGCTTGGCATTACCTGCAGACAACCCAAACAGATGTAGAGTTAAACCTTCATCTGCCCACGTGAAAATGCTCACCAACAACAGGGACCTGGAGATTGTTTCTAGAGAACAATCCTGAAGCAGGAAAGCCACTAAGACAAGCGAGTTTAAAAAGACTGACAAACATCTAACAGTTAAAATAAAACGTTGTTACTGCCAGTGAGAGGACACTGATGGAACAAGTCCTCCAGCAGCCTAATGAGCTCACTGTGCCATCATGGACGGATGGCCAGCGACTTCTCCTCTGGAACGAGTCACTGGAGAAATGACTGGAAAAAATGTCAGCAGACTCAGTCTGAAGTCACCTTCAGAGCCAGCTTTAGACGTCAAAAACACATCTACGCTGTATTAACTTTGGCTATATGAACATTTATATCTCATGTGTCCTCCTTTATAGTTATCACAAGATTAATAATATTAGGGGGACTAAAAACTATGTTTTAATTTGGGTCTCAATAAAAGTCCATTTGTTTTACAGTCCAATTTTTTAAATAGTATAAATAAAGCATTAAAAAACATAGTTTCTCCCTATGTTTAGGGTTTTTGACCTTAATTAGTTATGTTTTGTCCACTCTTTTAGCCCGTGATTTACTGGCACGCAGTTTGTTTTCTTCTTTTTTAGAACTGTCCCCCTCCGCTGCACCCACTTACAATTATCTGGCATTTTATTAGTTGTGAAAATTGTTGTTATTATCCAATTTGCTCAGTCGAAGTAAGGAGAAAAACAGACATTAGAGGGGCCTGCAGTCGTTTCAGCTTCACACATAAAAAAAATATGTCACAACATTTTCTCAAGTCAGGATATCTTAAGAGGCAACATAATTCTGCACTGATTAAATTATGTAAATAAATACACATTAATCCATCTTAACTATCATAAAAAGTCAGCCGCATATACAGTATGCACACATCCTGAGGTAGTTCTGTGATTCAAAAAAAACCATCCTGACTGAAAAATTTTACATCTAGCTTGTGCAGACATACAGTATATTAAAGGAACACTGTAATGTAGGTGATGTTATTTCAATTCTACATCCTGGATGAAAAGATTCATAGTTGGACTTGTTTCTGAATCACACAAACACGCATGCCTTTGAGCTGAACACTCATTCACTGTCACATAAAAGAGCAATCTGTCTGCTTTCTGGGAGATAAAGAGACCCACGGGAATAGGGAAAAAATAAGCTGTACAACCCTT